>JANHZU010000480.1:272163-284356 GCA_032468055.1 Acrochordus granulatus
ATGTCAAAGATAATCTGCAAACTCTTGCTTCTTCTCCCATATCATAAGACCTTGACTCATCAGTATTCACCTTGAATGGATAGGAGTTACTTTGTCTGCAAAATCCTTAGAAATTGCCCAAAAGGTCAACCAGCAGGTCAACCTGACTTTTCTACAATAAAATTAATAAAATTGGGATTCTTTCTGGATATAACTTTTAGTGATTTAAATCTGAATTGATGCATTTGGAGGGACTACTAATTGTCAAAATCATTTTTCTGGACCTTTCAGAAATGTCCATAGACACACTTTTCTTAGATTGAAAATACTTACAAATAAATCTCAAATGATTTAAATAAATTTAAATATGTTGTTCTTAATAATAGTAACAGACTTGGATATATGAACTCTACTAAGCTGAATATCTGAGTAAAATGAATTATTTAATAATGAATGCTTTGTAATAGGAATGTATATAATACAGTATCTGATATTCCTTTACATAACAGTTTTGCATATGTGCCAAAATGAGATTGTAAGAGGGGGGGCAATTGAAATCTTGTCCCTCCCCCTAGTTAATTGAAAGATTTGATGTTTATGCTTTCTTTTATCCCTCTCAAAAGCCAGTTCGTTTCTCTATTAAGAATTTGAAATCTGCAATCTTGGAAAAAGATTGGAATTTTTTTTAAGATTGATTTAAATCTTGGAAAAAGAAAGCATATGCATTAAGACTTTAAATCCTTTAATTAACAAAGGGGAAGGGATAAGGTTTCAATTGTCCCCCATTTACAACCCCACTTTGGTATGTATGCAAAACCAACCTTTGGTAGTTTAATCAGAGGTGATTAAACTGAAACCTTGAGACCTCTCTTTTTACTGCCAATCTCCTTTTATTTTCAGCTTGTTACATGAGAACCAGGGTATTGTGTTTCACAGTGTCCTGCCCCCCTCTTGAGAAATGTGTTCATATATTCATATCATTTTTCTTTTTTACATGAGGCTGAAGAAGACTCCTGAATGGGAGTTGAAATGTTTCTGTGTAACATCTCAAAATAAAAGACCAGTTGTCTTTTTTAAAATTTGGTGTGCAAGATATTTTGCAATTTTGCTACACAAGATGACCTGGATTCATGAGAATATACATAAATATATGAACATTTTCTTTTTTAGGTTAAACTTGCCCTGATGGACCATTTTGAAACTGGCAGATTTAACGCTTTGGTAAGCTGCAAAGTATACATTTCAAATTATAGTATGGAACATAGAATTCCCCTGCCTATTATAAAAGCTACATGTGAGGTTTGACATGCAATAGCAGGCCTCTTCAGTCTAATCCTCACAATCATGCTGAATCAACATTTTTAGTTATCCAAATGTGAAAATAGGAAGACAAAGCTTGGTGTGGCTGTGGAAATTGATAAATATATTTAGAGGGCATCAGAGGGAACAAGGATACTTACAGCAGATGTAACTAAAACAAATAAAAAAGGCTGACCAGAACTCAATTTTTATTTGATAGCTGAATAGGATGGTAAGGAAACACAAGAGCTAATAGCAATGTTTCTGCAGTCATACCATTTAGGATGACAAAACTTGTAAATGTGATCCTATTAAAATGTGTTGTGTGTGAATATTGGCAGATAGTGGCTTGCAGCATTAGGTCTCATACAGAGTTGCTCAACCAAAAAAGCCAAATATGTTTACCTTGATGTTAAACTGGTTTGGTCATAATGTAATGTATGAATTAAACTTTCTGTGAGAATATTTAGGATATTCAACTTCCTGGAGCAACATCTAATAAAATATATATTTTATTCAGGGCTGTCATTATCTCTTTAGCCCACTAACTCATGCCATCTGATGTACATGTAATTTTTTTACAGATGCTAATTTTATTGTTTTTGGAAACTCCTGACAAGATAAGGCTATTAGGGTTACTGTATATTTATATATATGTAAAGTTTTCCTTCATTAAGTTCTAGTTACAGGAGGAAGTAAGATATAATTTGATACGATTGGATAGACAAAAATGGAATCCATTTCAGATTCAGAAGGGTGATGAGAATAAATATTCTTATTTGCTTTTTTCCAGCAATTCTGTTTATGCCTACTGAGTGTTCATTAGTAAGGATATATGGAAATGTGTCTTTGAAATTTTTGAGGTTATTTAGTTGTTTTATGGAAAAATATATATATCTTTGGTTCTTCTGTATTTGAAAATATGAAAAACATGCATGTGTTGGATGCACTTTGCAGTCCAATTCTACCTTCTTATATGGCATTTTATTATTGGTATTTTCATTAATGGTTTGTACTTCTAGAAAGAAGTTCTCTCAGAGTGAGAGGCCTAAGGTTCTATCTTTCCACTATTTAATACAATAAAGAGTCTCAGAGATATCAAGAGACTAAAGTAATGGGGTGAGTTCATGATGGAATCTCCCTAATCCAGCACTTTTTGCTGAAGTTCAACTCCCACCAACCAAATCATGCTTGTGAATGGAGCAGGCTTGGAGATATTACCTAGAGGACCCAAGATTACCTAATAGTGAAGCGCACATAAGAGAACTGAGGCCATAAACTGTTACCATATTTTGTCTTTTGCTGAATTTCCATCCATGTTATTTGATTCTCTATACATTTTAGTTTCATAGAAAAATGAAAATATAAGAGCCCAAGTGGCAACAAGAAACAGCCTAGGATACTTCTCCATGAATAAATTTGGAGGAAGGAAAACAGTTATGCTACCACTTATTAATATAACAGCTGGAGTCTTTCTTTATGAGCAGATTTGCTGACATGAAAAGCTGTAAATTGCTACTAGAAATAGCAGGTGCACTTCAATTCTAAGCGATTTTACTCACAAGTAAGCATACTAATCTGCCATTACAAACAGCAATTTGCACAGCTGCTGTCCGGCCTTGCAAAATAATAAGCAAGCAAGCAATGAAGGACAATGACAGCTTCTTTAAAAAGATGCTTTAGCTGATTTTTTAAAAATCTGAAAATGGATTTGGACTGTATCTATTATTTAAAAATACAGGATGTGGGCTTATTTAGGAAAAAATCATGTAAAAGTTTAATTAAATGGTTGAATTTATTTGTTGGATTAACCATGAATTGTTTTAAAACTGCAATTAACTTGATTATACAGTATAGTACTATCTACACATAAACCAAATCACAGTGACTTGATTCCGACATCATACTAAATGAAAACCAGGCAAAGCTCAATATGGTTTAGAAAAATGTTTCTGATTTTAGATGTAGTGTCAGATCTGTATCATGAAGCTGCAGATTAAAATTTTCAGCATGTTATACTTTTCCTGAACCTTTGTTTATTCTTTACTTTTCCTAAAATGGATTTCAAAGTGGAGAAAAAAAATTGCTGTTCCCTATTAAATACTCCATTCTGACGGCCAAGGAAAAGCCTCAGATATACTCACAAAATAGCTCCATTAATTTATATACTCTAAAGAATTAGGTAATAGAACAGTTAAAGCACTGTTTTTCTCTTCAGTCATCTTTTTCTTCACTAGAAGAAGCCTGGTTTCTTTATTTTATTGGGTTTTCTGAATCAGAACACAGATGTGATATAACCTAAAAAAGTTTCCTTGTTCTCACATATGCACATAATAAGTCACTACTTATACAGCAGTGTGACACCCAGATATGAAGAACAGGTTTTCTGTATAAAGTTTGAAAGCTAAAAGAATTATAGAATTCTCAAATAAATAAATTGAGATTATCAGGATCTATGATTTGTCATTTCTGAATGTAACCATTGTGCTAATATGGAGTTTGCTTTAATAATGAATTCAGCAAACCATAACACGTAGTACTAAGTTGATTATGTATCATAATGTTTGTATTAATGCATCAAAGCATAAAATGCACATATCAACTGAGCTGCTGCAGTTTATAAATTACAGTTCATGGCTTAGCTTGTATCTGAAGCTGGTTACTGTAGTTGTCAATAAACATGGTTTAAAATCATGGTTTAATTCAGTACATTAATTCAGGTAGTGTAACTATCCAGCATTTTGGTTTCTTCAATAAACAAACCCATGGATTAGCATGCAGTGCAAACACAGCTCCTAGCATTTTTCTCCTTTTCTTTTCTTTCCAGTGAAATCATATGTCAGGCATTGTTCCTTCCATTTTAGTCTCTTGTTCTTCTAGCATTAACTGCTGAATGCTGCCAGAAAGCTAAAGTCAGCTGCTTTCCCTATACTCTGTGTGCCATTAAGCCCCTAGGTTGAGTCATATATTTTGTTGAAATGAATACTATCAGAGACTTCATAAACTTTGTAATTCCCTTCAAAACATTCTGTCCAGATTCCTCAGAAAGGACATTGGTGATATCAAGTTTTTTGAGTCAGCATGTGAAAGGGTATATCCCAACTGTTTCTGCAAGCAACTAAATATTACCACATATTTTGCCTGTGGTGCTGTCATGGCTCTAACACAGGCACATTAGCTGCTATTGCATAAAAGGATCAATATATGTTGATATGAAATCCAGCTTCAGCACACACCGCAACATCTGCCTTAAATGATTTCAGGAACTTCCTTTTTTTCATTCAGGATAACAAGAGTGAGGTAGAACATTCATAAATGTCAACTAGGATGAACTCTGTCATCCTAGTTAAGAGATGTAATTGTACGAGTAATGAGATTAGTAAATTAAAAGTATTTGGAGACAAGCTAATTACAATTCTGTAGCTGGAAAGGTGGGAACCCGTCTGTCTTCCTTTCCAGATTATTGCTACAGGAGATGCTATCTCTGAAGAGGCTCCCCCTTTAGAAAGGAATGCCTCTTCTTGACCAGTTATAGAATCTTAGAATTAGAATCAACTCCAAGATTATCTAGTTCAACTTCTTGGCAACAAAAGACATTTATCACTACAGTACTCTGATGTTTCCACTTTTAAAAGTGCTAATGGAGTTATTGTGAACTTCCAAGGCAGTCTGTCGATTCTTGAACATCTCATATCAGAAGAATGTTTTTCCTAATGTTAATTCCAAGCCCTCCTTTTTTGCAAGGGATGGTGGCTGAGCACTAGATCTGGCTGCAGGCTATATGCATAACACTCAATGCCTTTTCCTCTCCCCTCCAATTATTCTTTGAATGGATAAGGCCAGGGGAGTAGAAGAAGATGAAGAGCATAATCATCAGGAGAGAGAAATAACAAACTGAATAAAACCTGGAAAATATGGAACTGCTTCCTCATTTAGATGTCAGGGAAACATATTCATCTGGGGCAACAGTTCTATATTCCCTCGCTTTACCTCCTGCAGAAAAGCCAAATGGATATTGGTAAATGGATAAAATAGAGACATTGGAACAGGAACACAGCTAGTCCTCAACTTACAATCATAATTGAGATTGGACTTCCTTTGCTAAGTGATGTCATTGTTAAGGGAATAGCTCCTGATTTTATGATTGTTAAGTGAATCACATGGTTGTTAAACAATCTAGCTTGCTCCCATTGACTTTGCTTGTCGGAGGCTAGTGAAAATTGATTAATTTTGATTCAAATGTCTGTTTGACCTGATGCTTTGATAATAGATAAGTGTCTGTAAACATCATGGGAAAGTAATTAGTGTACATATCTATTTTTTGGCTAATAACCAAAATAATTCAATTTAATCTTTCCAGGACTGACAATGTCTTTTTCTTAGAACTAAATTCACATGACAGCTTCTCTTTTTCTTACATCCTTTTTGCCCACAAACTTTTGGTTCTAGAGCTGAAGGAAGCCATTTAAGAAATCTTAATCTTCCCATTTTTATTGGCATCTCCTAGACACAGATCTTAGCTAGTAGAAGTAAATTGCTATTGATATTTCCTAGACACATAACTGAATTTCAGGCTATGGTTGCAATGGACAGCAGGGTTTTCCATAAACAAACTTTCAGTCTTTTGTTACCCACCCACAAACTGGAGACAAACCAATTATTTTAGCTAAACCTGATGTTCATGTGGGCATTTGTTTCTATGAAGGTGAAAATCTTCTAGCTGCTACTGTGATCCTAAAAGAGGAGGTTTTCAAAGCTGTGACCTTACCAGCAGCACTTATCATAGCACAGGAATTAATCATCTTCTCCCAAAGTTTGGGATTGTTTCTCCCAGAATTGCTATCAGTGTTGGTATAATTGTTCTGGGACCTATATTCCAATGTGCCAGCAGAGTACTAGATCAGGGCAGATTTGCTACTTAAAATGAATTGCAGGAACTCTGGAATTTGTTGGCCTTGAGAAATGTGTCACATAGCATAATATTACATCTCGGTTTTGCACTATAAATAAAAAAGTTACAAGATCCTTGTCTCTTTTTCGTACTGCTCCCAAAGAAGTCCTGTACTATAAACAACATGGCTTACTGTTCTAACTACTGGACAGTAGATAATAGGAGATAGTTTGGCATAACCTTGGACAAACATCCTCAATATATGAGCTGAACTCATTTTTCCCTTTCCTTATATCCCAAAACAGTTTTCAAGATAGTTCAAACCCTAGTTTTTATGTGGCACAACAGTGCCCTCTGAAGCATTTGGTAGGTTGACTGAGGCTGAGAGGCCTGAATAAATTAAATTAAGACTTTGTTTTCCACAAAGTGCCTTTCCTATTTATTCACTGGCAGAGCTGGGAACGAAAGTGTGTCTCCTTTTATAGGTTCACACCAATATTACTCAATTTCTGATCTGTTGCCTAGACCCAGGTCATCAAAGAAGAAAAAGCATCAGTTACCATCCCTAAAGAAGTGGGTTTGCAGTCATCTTCAGCTCTCTATCAACTTGAGAATAATGCCAGAAAGAAAGAAAGCCAGCCTAACACCAAATAGAAAGCTCAGACATTATTTCTGCAAATATCCCCTCTGCACTCAACTCGGGATATGTGCCAAAAGCCAAGAATGTATTCAAGGAAAGAATAAAAAACTACTATATTTCTAAACATATGGCTTAACTGATTTAATAAGCACATTTCTCATTCAAACTTCCCCATGCACAATTATGCTGTCACCTTCTGCATTTCAAGATTGCAAGAAGGTTTGTTTTGTGTTCCTGGGTTTTAGATGGGAAGATGCAAGGCACCTTCTATTCTCATGTTCCCAGGGTTCAGCTGAAAGGCTAAAAACTCATCAG
The DNA here is from genome assembly GCA_032468055.1 of Acrochordus granulatus. Classification (NCBI taxonomy): domain Eukaryota; kingdom Metazoa; phylum Chordata; class Lepidosauria; order Squamata; family Acrochordidae; genus Acrochordus; species Acrochordus granulatus. Next base: position 279,288 of record JANHZU010000480.1, read on the forward strand.
CTGCACAGACTAGAGAAATCAAGAAGTTGAAATTGACTAATGACAGCCAATTACGGTTATCTTTCAGTGGGGAACCCATCAAAGGACCATGCAGCAGAATTTCTCTAATTTGTAAAAACAATATGAAATGAGTTTATACAGCAAAGTAAGCCCTGATGTAGTTTCTTTCTTTATAGATTAGAATGTGTGAACCCATTCTAAGAAATTCTAAGTTATTACATACACAATTATTAAACCATAGCTTGGTATGATGAATGATGAATCCAGTCTATATTGTCTCTTCCATCTGGAATTGAGTAGTGTCTAAATCTAATATATATTTATTTGATTAGAACTAGAATTCAAAACCAAGTTAGCCATTTGCAGAAAAATGATACGAAAGTAACATATTTGTTTAAAAGAATGTGTTTGACATAATTGTTGCAAAACTTCATTAAAATATCCCATGTGGACTAAATATAGGAAAGGGAATCTTAACTTTCTGTCTGTGTTAATTACAGTATCGTTGCATGTCTGTGTAATTTCAAATAATTTTTTTGTGAATGGCCTGTATCAATCAATAATAATCACTGATTGGACTTCCTGCATTTTCATTTCCTGCTCATTCATTCACTCATTCATTCATTCAACTTTTTGTAGCTGCCCCACTCAGTTAATGACTCTGGTCAGCTTACAATAAAAAGTATATCAATATCAAAAATAAAACAATAATAATAAAATCTAAAATAAATATACGTAAATATAGATGGCAGCCAAGATATTTGGGCTAACTATATTGCCAGGCTTAATTGTTTATTAACACCTTCCAGGAGATGTACTAAAAGTATCTACTTTTCTTTTAGAATAATATTCCATGCATCTGATGAAGCAAGCTATGTTTCAGAGTAGTTTATTTTGAATAAATTGTCTTTAGTATGCCAAAAGAATCTGTTATTTTTTCTGAAAACTGTAGGACTGAATTGTTCATTATGATCTTCTATTTTATAGACAAGTTTCTAAGAGTTCCCTTTAAAAAGAAGGAGAATGTTTACTTACTCGCGTGTTTTGAGGATGGTAAGCATTTTGGAAGCCTAGCGCTGATCTTCCCAAAGGTGCAGCATCTGGATGTTCCCCTTCTACAGTTGGTGGGAACTGAATCCAGCACACCTAGAAGATCCAAATTGGGAACAGATGTGCTACTCATGAGCTCATCAGACTTTGTTTCTGCTGCTGCAAGCCGAGCATGATACAGAGTCTACCAGCTGGTCAAAAACAATAACATCTTTTTTACAATGGTCTGTGTCATTAATTGAAACTTATGAAGGTATTCTCAGAAGTACAATCCAGTGATTAGTTCGATGAACAATGATTTCTGGAATAAATGATAATTGGTCATGCTTGCACTATAAACTGTCATTTATAAACCACAGAAATTGGGTTCGCAAGGATGCTCAGATCCCACAATCAGGCAATTCCCAAAGAGGAAACTTACAAAAGCCAATCTTTGCTTGTAAATGGACTACACATAATTAGATTATAAATAATTGTTAATGGACTACAAATAATTAGATTACAAATAATCAGTTCTTCTTTCCTCACACTAACAAGGAAGGCAAAACATAGATAGGGCCAACAAAATTAATCATTTAAAGTTTATTTCTGGGGAAAAAATTAACCAATCAACCTTAACCCTATTTTGCTAAACTTTGCTGGTTCCAGATGCAAAGTTTCGCAAAACAATTTGGTTCTGTTACCTGGAGAAAGTGGAGTTTAGAAGACAAGAGTGAACTGTGAACTTAAAAATGCAGTCAAGATAGACTGCTCTCATGCATCCCATTAAATCAGTTTACCTAACTATAGCTTTCATCATAATTTTTCGGACAAAATGCATAGCCATAAACCATGATTTAAAATGTAGTAGCTGGATTCATACAAACCTCTAAGCCATATGCTATATTTTCTAAATTACAGTTACTGGATTTTCATAGCCCTCTAAATCCAAGCAAATAAATGTTGTTTTGATTTAGTGAGGGGTTTAAAGTTATGGAATATCCTTTATAGTCATTTTTTCTGATCTTATGCTCTATAGTTATATTTGGATTATACTTCCCTTTATTTCCAAACAATATGGCTAATATGGAAATTGTAGTCTAAGACATTTAAATGACATCAGATTCAGGAAGGCTGTCTTGGGCATTTTTTCTTTGTTAACCTTTCACCCATGAAATAATTTCTATTAGATGATTTAATCCAATCAGGCACTCTTTCTGTGGTGGACGAAACTTGAAGACAACAGTAAGACAGCATCTTACATGTAGCTTGTGTCTTCTAGTTAAGAAGTTTGTTTAGCCTGAACTCCATCCCACATTTTTTCAGTGCAAATTCACACTGCAAAAATATAAGTCTTGGGAAGAGCTCTCAAACTCATCTACATAATGTTCCTTCTTCTCTAAGGGTTGATGATGTGATAAGCAATTGTCATTAGTACAGAAAGCAGAATTATGTCTTTATGGCTGGATTACAGCAAAATTCCTTAAAGCCCTCCTCCATCTTTCCTGTGTAAATAATATTGAATGCAATTCAAGAATGATTTATAGGGAAACCAAGATAATGTTGTTAAAGTTTCTACAATCAAATTCACAACCTAGCATCCCCGAGAATGGCTAGGTGTCTGACCAGAATCCATCAGCACAACAGAGCAGATAGAGAAATACAGCAGCGTGCTGGCCTTCTGTGGAATAATTTTAGACTGGCAAATAAATATTAAGGGCTTGAGCTGCTAATGTTTTCCACATATCAGAATCTAACCCTCTAAAGATTTTAACCAGTTTCCCAGAACTCCAGACAAAGGAAGAGAACCTCAGACTACTTAGCATGTTGTCCTATTCACTCACATTCTAAATCTATATATTAGGCATATAGCCTGAACAGCCAGGATCCATTAGGTAAGCTCTCAACTTGTAAATATCAAACTTGTACTCTACTTCCTGGCTTCTCAATTTGCTGCTTATTCCATAATTCTGTTTCATGAGGTCTGGCTAAGTCTATTGTGTATCTTTGCAGAGTAATGCATTCTACTTGCTGCATATTTTATTGTAACTTGGGATTCTGATCTAGAGTGACCAATGTGAATTTCACTGTGAAATCTACACAATCTGATTTGATGTTGAGCTCATAATCTGTAGAATAGAAATAAAGTTTGAGCATGTATCTTGACAAAGGTTTTCAGCTGGGAGATGTAAAACAGAGGAATCAAATTCTAGGACTTGCTCAACAAATAAACATGAAGCCCCTGAATACATTAGGATGGGCTTACCATATTCTAAAGTAAGTTTAAGGCACTACATTTGTGGCACTTCAGATATTGCTGAACTATAAATTCCAACACCCCTCATTGGCAATATTTGCTGGAGCTTCTAGACAGTGGAATGCAGCAAAATTAGAAGAGTCAGAAGTTCCTTAGTTTCTAAGATTATTCATCATCATCATCCTCTAAACATTTAGCTGACTATGAGATGAACCATAATAGTAATAGTCCCTGCCACCTAACAATCCAGACTTAACAACTGTCAGTAAGAAAGACAAAAAAATCTGGATAGTGGATATAGCAATACCAAGAGAGACAGCAGAATCAAAGAAAAAGAACTGAAGAAAATCACAAAATACAAAGATGGGCAAATAGAAGTAGAATGATTGTGGCAAAAGAAAGCAAAGATTATACCAATAATGTTAGGTGCTTGGGTGCAAAATTTCTATCAGTCAATTGCAAAAGGCAACCTTATTTGGAACATCCTTACATCCTGCAATGATACTTTTAACATAAACAACAACATCTGCTGATCCCAAGTTCTTGGAAAGGGCTTGACAGATGGATAAAAATGCCAAACCAGTCTAAATATCTAATTAAATATGCAACCAACCATAATAATAATCTGTAGTGAAGCTTCCCAACTCTGGATTATCAATCTGCTAGCAGTCTGAATTCTGCTGCTCCCTAGTTCTTCAAATTCAATAGTGATGTTTATCAGTAAATGAGGTCTGTTTTTGTATATTTCAGCAAAAAGAAAGTTTCAGTTAATAAATCTAGTAAAAAAAAGAGAAAAAAAATCATCATTGGACCATTTTCCCAACTAATTTCCTCATTGTGAATAATTTTTATTGATCTACAGATTACTTTGATGTACATTGCAGCACGTTACTTTGTTGAATAAATTAGATAAAAGAAGCAAGCTGATAAGGAAATCTAGATTCTCAAAGGCTGTTCTACTTCCCAGTTAGGCTTTGCAAAGATGAGTCTAGAGATAATTAATTATAAATAAATTACCTCCATAAAATAAACATTACATTTGGAAGAATATCACCTGAATAAATACTGATGTGTTTATTATGCAACAGCCTACGCAGAAACTGAATAAGCTGCCAGAAAAAAAATGCAGTGATGGGAAGAGAGATACAGTATATAAGTGTGAAGATTTTTCCAATAGTTAAGTCTACAGTAGCAAGAATTCAAGTTCACCAGAAGCTAAGACTTAAATCAGGGTTTCTCAGCCTCAGCATGCTGGCTGGAAAACTGAGAGCTGAAGTCCATCCATCTTTTAAACTTGCTGAGTCTGAGAAATACTAGTTAAACTGCCCTGTATTTTCAATAGTTAAGCCTAGAAAGTATGAACAATAATGTCAATAATAGGTTTGATAACCTTATACTATTACATATGAACAACTGCAATATTTATAAAAAGAGAAAAGGAATGTTCTGTACCTCATGAGCTGATGCTTGTGAAAAGATGAGAAACATGGAAAGAGTTAGAAAATAAATGGGTGTTTTACAATAAGGACAGACTCGGGTTCTGCACAATTTCTGTTTTTACAAATTATTCTCAATGCCACTATTTTGCTTCTCCATCTTGTAATAATCAAATATTCATACAGCTTCTCCCCTTAGCTTATTTTTCTACATTAAAAAGAGAGTACTGTTATGCAATTCCCCACTGAGGCACCACCTTGCTGTGGTGGGGGGCTTGTGTGCTCTGAAGAAGAGAGCTCTGCCAGAGGTTCAACCATACTGGACAGGTCTCATCAGAGGAGCCAGA
>JANHZU010000480.1:284456-297390 GCA_032468055.1 Acrochordus granulatus
GAAGCTGAAGCTCAAGTACTTTGGCCACATAATGCGCAGGGAGGACTCATTGGAAAAGACTGTGATGCTGGGAAGGACCGAAGGGAAGAGGAGAAGGGGATGGCAGAGGATGAGATGGATAGATAGCATAATCAGTGTGATGAGTGCGGGCTTGGGAAGACTCTGGGAGGCAGTGCAAGACAGGGGTGCCTGGCGTAATGCAGTCCATGGGGCCGCAAAGAGTCGGACACAACTGCATGACTGAACAACAACTGTTATGCAAAAGTATGCAAAATCTTGTTAGAGGCAGCAAGAGTTTGGCAGGCAGGTTCTTGGGATTTCTGCTACAATTTCCCACTCCACACCTCTCAAGATATTTTTTTACTCTCAGTTTTCACTTTGAGTTGTTATCTGAAGGGAGCAGTGTGCAGGCAAGCTGAATCTCTTTGTGATAAAATCAATAATGCCTGAGAACTGTATTACAGCTGACCTCCATTCCCAGCCTTTCCAGTTTGACTGAACATGCTGTGAAGCTGCAAATCCACTTGGGGATGATCAGTATTCTTCCTTTGTTGGAGGCTGCATTACTTCTTTGCACAATGAGCCTTTTGACTACTAGGACAAATGGGAAGAAGCAGATGAGAAGAATCTTTGCATCCTGCCTCCTGCTCTCTGTCTCACATGGCCTATAGTTACTGTAGTAAAATGAGCATCGTTTAAAAGAGTAGAGAACTTCCTCTCTCCCTCTCTCTAAAATATAGTTTAGATAGCAGCATGGCTTTCCTATTCAAGATATTTCTTAATAAATCTACCTTTTACCTCAAATATAATGAATCTCTGCTAGCATTCATTGATAGCTGGACTAAGCCTAGAATCTGCACCCAAGATAATTATATTCTGAGCATTTTTCTTTAAAGGAGACCTGCTGCTAAAGAATGGCATGCTTTTAGCCTTCTTCATCTCCTCAGGAGCAAGATTTCCTGTTGAATTCAAACTCTCTCCTCAGCTTGCTGCCATTTTTCTGTATCTATCAATTCAAGGTAGATCCTATTAAAATATGTTTTAGTATTTTAGTTGGAGAGAGCAATGGAGGCTCCATGTAAGGAAAGCTAGTTTACTTAATGGCTTTCTCATCCATGCCAGAACATGCTTTGAGTTTCATAGAGCAATGCTCCAATATGGTATCTGAGAATTTAGTTATGATATAAAAAGCACAATTATGCTCTATATCATCAAAAAATCATTGGATTATATGCTATCAGGTCAACGTCAGCTCTTAGAGACCACATGGATAGATTTTCTCTATGATGATCTGGTCTTTCTAGTCTTCCAATGGTGCACTTAACACCACAGAATGGTAACTGTCCGTTCACCTTGCTACTGGTCGTCCTATTCTCTTTCCTTCCAGCTTTTCCAGGATCAAAACCTCCAGAGATCTGTTACCATTCCAGGTAGTCCTTAATTAATTACTGTAATTGAGCCCACAGTTTTGGTCATAAATTGTGATTATGATAAAGCAAGACATCATGTGACCAGACTGATTTTACAAATCCGCAATGGACCTAAAGTGAATGCAGTGGTTGCAAAGTGAATGTGGTGGTCATTAAACAAACACATCGTTCACTATGGGGCAGTTTTTGCTAGAAATCAGAAGTAAACATTAGTTTCTGGTAAAAACATAAATTAGTCACATGACCAGGGGGCACTGCCAATGATCATAAATGTAGGCTATTTGCTGTGTGACCAAAATGAGCCACATGCTCACAAGGTGGAGGCAAACATCAGAATTTCAAGTCCAGGTTGTCCCATTTTTTGGGTTTCATCATAACTTCAAATAGTCACTAAGTAACAAGGACTACCTGTACTATCAAATATTTCAGGAATTTCCACTGAGCAGTTGTTTTTCCTAGGGGATGCAGCATTTTGGCAAAGGAGGCTTCCTTCTTTGTCTGTAATATTCCCATGTATATAATAAACAGTTTTTTCATTAGAAAAATCCCAACAGCAGATGGAAAGATGGATGAACATAAGCACAAAAGCAGAGAGGAATGGGTCATAACTAAATTCTCTCCAACATTAGCATGAGGGTAGGGCCTATTTCTATGTATCAAAAATCTGCTTGTTTTCTGTTTTTCTTTCTCTTGCACGTCCTTACACTGTCAGCTCTTGATTTCTTGAAGGTTACCTCTGCCTTTGGGGCTAAGGAAATATCAGGCAGGCTGATTCCACGCCCACTCTAGAAATAACCATCCCTCTGAAGAATAAACCTAATTCTATTTTAGATCATGACTTTGATACTGCTTGTACAGTGCATGGACGCATCTCCCTATACTTTGTGGGGGTAATGGGCAGGTCAATGATATGAATGATCTGAAAGGAGAATGTAGATAATATGTAGAGGGAAGGTGGGGAAGGAGTCTGATCTGATACATTTTTAATCAGTAGGATAAACAAAGCAGGCCAAGAACCACGCTTACCACCTTCTGAAAGTGGGGAGGTATTCAATGCAACTATAGATTTCATCACAAAGGCACTGGATGCAGAAAGGAAGATAAGGCAGGCAGAGCTAGTTCAATAAATCAATCTTTTTACCTAATTTCACTCAGCTCCTCTCAGGATTTATCTTCTTCACTAGGTAGACTAGAGAGAAAATATGACCAAATAAGCTAATTCTATTTTATTCCAAAGCTGTATCAATAAATTTTGCAAGTCTGAAAATCCAATTCTCTCACAATCTCCTGCAGAGTCTGAAAAATTAGAAGGATCCTTCCTGAGCCTCTTGCCCAGCCAACTATGGGCTATGCTGTCTCTTACCTGACTGTTGCTTAGGCAGCATCTCTTCATCTGTCTCCCAAGGTCTTTCCCCACTGAACCCTAGAGGAATCCATACTTGTGTCTCATCATAGGCCATGCAATTCATCTCTGATACCTACAGCTGAGTGGCAGACTTTCCTGTGCTGATAAAAAGAATTCTGCCCTTACATTGGACTACTGCAATTACAATTTGTGCACTTATCTACAGCACCAAAATATAGGCCCAATCATATCTTGATCTCACACTAGCCTTGGAAATAAGCGGCGGAGGAAGAGGGTTAGAACATGGAAAAGAATGGTCATGTGGCTGGGGAGGAGGGGGCATGGAGTAGCATTCAAACCAGCTGTGCTCCATGGTAATTTTTGTCCAGGGGGTCACCTTTGCTAGCAGGCTGCTGTCTACCCCTCGTCTTTTAGGCAGCTGGGAACAGTATCTAATTTCTCCCTCAATTAGCTTCTGATTAGCACCATCCCTTGGCCCTGGGCCAGCCTTCATTTAATGTACCATTAATAATTCATTTCTCATAGAGCAGGAACCCAAGGAATGAGGGGTTGGCGAGGATCAGATACTTGCCAGAACAAGAGAAGGGAAAAATGGATCTCAGAGCAAAGGGCAACCCTAACACATTCAGTTCTCAATTTCCGGTTTGGGAAACTCTAGAAAGTAGAGACTCAGACTAGCTTTTTTACAGATCACGTGGCAAAGGTGGAAGACAACAGGCACTTAGGCACTCTTTTATGAGAGTTTCCTGTGAGATTTTTGTTTATTTTTGAAGAGTTCATTTTCTACCCCTTTTCCTTTTGAAATGTGCATGTGTTTGTAGTGTTGGTCTGTAATCAGAAGCGGAGTTTACAAAGTGGTTTTTATGGCATTGAAGTTTCTAAATTATGATTTATGGATTATTGTGAACTCATGGAATTATAATCTAGTCAATAAACCATAGCAAAAAAATATCCCATGGTTTAAGGCTGTAAGAGTGATGTCCAAATACATTGCTCCCCATGTGTTGCAAAGCATCTCAATGAAAGATTTGCACAGCCCTAGGGAACATCAAGTTGTCATAATCATGTGGTAACTTCTCTATGAGAAAAAATGTAAGAGAGTTTCCAAAGCAGTTAAAGCTTTTGGAAGGTTAACTCACCTGTCTGTAGGAAGTGGAATGGCATTCAAGAGATTTAAAAAGCCCAAGAGCTGCTAAAATGATTCATGAAAGACATCCTAGAAGAGTTTCCAGAAACTAATGTTTATTGATGGGCCCAGCAATATATGGCCTGATAGGCTGGCTGAAGTATATTTGGGAATTCTGATTTCCCCCACTCCTTCCCTAGATCCAACCAGCCCAAAAAAATCAGGAAAAATAATTTAGAATACATTGACACAATTTTACTACTGGAATTAACTTCTTGGTACTAGTTGGTACCATCAATACAAGTATTGTACCTTTACAAGTATAGAATACAAGCATTGTACCTTTTGCAAACTAAAAGAGAAGCATCTGAATTATGTTAATTCCTCTCTACTGATGAGGCAAAAGGCCCAACAGAACTACATATGACAACTTTAGCTCTCTTCCTTCTCACAGCTACTTCTTGTGCCTGGCTTATTAATCTATTCTACAGTAGTGGCTGCAAAAGGGCTTAATTCCCTGATAAGCAGGTGCACTGAAGGAGATGTAATATTTGTTTTTTTTTAAAGTTACCATTCAACAATTTGTATTAGAGAGGCAACTCTTGGAAGATTGTAGTCAACAGAAGACAAAGTTATAGTTAGACAAACTTGATGAAGTTTTACATGCTTTGATAATGAGATGGCAAGCACTGAACAAGAAAACTAAACAGTTACAATTACACAGAAAACTCAAACATGATTTTGTCATAGGAAGAAACAGTTGCTATTAAAATATATTATATGAAGTTTAGAAAAGTATATGCAAAAAACAGGGTCAGATTATGAGTGTTATATATTGCTATAAGGTTAACTTATTAAAGATAACTTTAACTTATATTAAAGATATATAACTTAGTAAGTTAGTGTTTTCTACAAACACCTATCATCTTCATATCTACCATCTATCTACGGTATATACTATTAAACTCTCATTTTCACCATTTTTAACTGGGCAAAGCAGTGCATCATAGGGCATTTTTGAACCAAAGTTCAAGATGGACTAACTTACAGAATGTGGCCAAAATCCAGGACCCATGATTCTCAAGGGAATGAAATTTGGAAAACTTGTGACTGCTTTAGTACTGCTGCTGCAGTCATGTGATCTTAACTTTCAATATTTGGTGACAGTTTCCCAACCAGTTTTGCAATTCCTCACTCCTTTCCCCATGCTATAGCAGTCACTTACCTGCCTATAGGGAAGGGAAAGTTAACATTTTAATACTTTACTGCTAATTTCACTTGGATTTTTACTGCATCAGCACAGTTCTAAACATATATATATCCACCAATCCTACTTTAAACAAGTATCATTTGTATTAAACTTTCAGCAAAATATTTGGGGTTTTTTGGATTTTACATTGCAATAGTAGTATTTTGTAAATACTTTTTTCCTGGTTCTTCCTTAAATATGAAAATTCTATGATTCATCCTGTAATTAAAGATTTTCTGTAAAATGGTCTTTCATATTGTATCATATTATGAGATATAATCTCTCAAGAAGGCAATTAGGTTCATTAGGCCTTACTCCTGATTTTATACCATACAAATGGTAACTAAAAATTAGTACACAATTTCATTTAGACTGAGGATTACACGTGACTTTGTGTTGTAAATTGAGGACTTCATGCCAAGGTAAGCAAAGCCAGGATCCAAAATGGGTTCCTTAAATTGGCTCCAGTTCCAAAAAATGGGATAAATTATTAGCCTTTCCCAGCCTAAGGATTACAGAAGCAATATTAGGGATCTCTGTCTACTAACCGCCCATTTTGCATTTTTGCAATAAATAATTTATGGTAACAATAAGATATTCCAACACTATAATTTTATGTTTAAAACTTATCATCAAGATATACCAGAGAACAAATGGTACAGGTTTCTCAATTCTATAGCAAAATAGCCTAAGGAGTACTTTTGTCCCACCTGTTCTTTCATAGTTGAGAAGAATATTATTGTTTTAATGCAATCCTATGTGTGGGAGCATTCTGTTAAGAAAGGCAAATTATAGATAACAAAGCAATTTCTGAGCAGTTTGAAAAGCTGACAACAATTTCACAATATATTTTTGTTATTATTTTATATATACTCTTTCATATGTACCTGAAACAAAAACACCAAAAATCTATTACACAAAAGTGATGATTACAGGAAGACTGATTCAGATTATGCTAGTTACATTTATGATTCATTGAGATCAGTGAGAAAAGACAGTTACAACTTAAATCTTAATTATTTCAATGGAAAGTAAGCACAATTAATTTTTTGTTTTAAATAATCATAAATGTCTCAAACTTCAGAAATTTTTAGAAACTATTACAATACTTTTGTATTAAATACAAAAGCAAGATTACAAAAAGAAGGGTAATTCCTCCATACATCCACATGTCCTTAAGTTGTGATCAAGCGAAACATCTGGTTCTTTAGGTAGGTACACAATTGATTCATTAAGTCTCGATTCTGCCCTTCAATCCAGTGCATTTCTATTAAAATATCAGGGCCTTCTTTCTTCACAATTAACATACACTTGAAAAGGAACCATTTCTCAGAAGTATTAAAATTCTTTCCAGTTTCAAGAGCCAGGATATCAGTACCAAAGGCCTTGGTCTCTTCATTTTGATTACTGGAATCTTGTTTGAATTCTGAAATAAATGGTGGTTCCTCCTTGCTGCTTCTTTCCTCAGTGTATCCCTGGATATGTTCCTCTTGAACCACAGGTACATTATTGAGTCCACCACCATCAAGACAAAGTGCCACAGATGATTTTTCAGTAATTCCATCTGTGTTTCCTTTACACTCAGAGATGCTACTGGATGTTTTCTGATTCTTTTCTTCTGTTGGTTGCAGGAAATCTTCAGATGCTCGAGGAAGTTCACGCAGTTGCCTGACTCTGTCCCTCTTTTTTCTCCTTAAGTGAATCCAGGAATTTTCTACAGCTGTTAGAAACAAGCTGATCTCATCTTCTTTACAAGGAAGAGTTTTATGCTGAACCTATTGAAGGGAAGACACATCAAACTATAGTGCGATTCTCTTTTGGCTACCTGCAGCTGCCTGAAGCAGAATCCAATTTTAAAAAGTCACCATACCTTCAGGTCAGTGAGGAGTTTTTTTATCCATGCTGCAACAACTCCCAATCCTTCAACAGCATTGATTCCTTCAGATGAAGCTTTCATAGCTAACTCTTTGGCTGTAGATGCCAAGACGAGAAATGTAATTGGTTTCCGAAGTTTTTCTAGTTTCCTTTTCTTAGAAGGAGGTGACTGAGGGAGGAAATATACATATTAAATATAAGTTGGACAAAATTATTAGAAATTAAAGTAATATAAGTGAAGAACAGGAAGAGAAAATTTGTAAATAACTGATTTAAAGTACTTCGATCATAAGGGATTTAGCGAGTTCATGGAAAGCTCTTCTGTCCCATTCTTCAAAATGGCAGTGAAGAGCCACTTTTGAAGATCGTGTAAATGAAAGAGAAAGGATCATCCCTAGGATTGGGAAAAGAAATGGAATGTATAAAGATAAACCTGGTTTGGGACTAAAATAATTTACAAAAAGAAAATTTTACACTCTTCAAATTCTATGCCTCATTATTTAGAAAGCTTCTATGATTTTCTGGGGAGCTACATATTGCTAGAGAAGAAACCCACAATAAAGAAGTTTCCTTCTGTGAATATTTCCAATGTGATGTTTCCCAGACATATTGTAGTGTATCTCCTATATTTTTTGAGCCAACTTAAAGTTCTAACCATTCTAACTATTCTGGGAACTGCAGTTCCAATACAACTTTACACTCTTTTCTCTCCATATTGCTCATATTTATCTTTTTAATAATTTTAAGACATGTGTCTACAGCTTTGTATCAAGTACATTATGTTAAGAAATGCACAAGCATTGTGAAGGATTTTGTCAGGATTTGAAGAATCACCCCTGTAAACCATAGAAATAAAGTCATTGTCAGGATTTGAAGAATCACCCCAGTAAACCATAGAAATAAAAAGGGAATCTGAATGTGTTTCATCAACAAGTACTCCATTCTGTCTGCATCTTCTCTGGAAAAACTCAAAAGTGCTTGACCAGTCACAGGAAAAGTGATTCCCCATGAGGACTCAAAGTAGGTATTGAAAGAAGAAGGAAAGAGAACCACTTACTGGAACTTTAACATTTTCATAAAAACTCCAAGCCAGTGCCCATCGCATAGTACGACCTTGGCAAAATTCAGTGTAGGTGACTTTAGGAACCTGCACAGAAAAAAACAATCTTAATTTTTTTTTCAGTTTTCCGAAAGTTATATTCTGTAGTTGTCTCATGACAATTTCAGAGGCATCTGACATAACATCACAAAATATCTCATAGTGATATTGTATTCACATTCAAGCTCTTTATCAAAAAAAAAGGAAAACTATGAAGAGCAAACATGGATAACTTATCGACCACATAGGTCTTGAAATGTACACCCAAATGTTCATCCAGCACACAAACTGTAATTCCACTAGCTGTTGATCAGCAGTTCAGTAGGCTAAAAGGATGGCTATTGTGGGAGAGATGAAGTTTTACATCTGCATGCTGTTTTCTCTAAGTTATAGACATTCTACTCTATGTGGGAATATATGGATTTGAGATGATATACATATAAGATGATAAATATAGATGTGAGGGAAACAAATAAGCTACAGTATACTATTAAAGCAAACCCTGAAATGTACATCCCAAAATAATACATATTGGTTTCTAAGATATCTACACTGAGGAAAAAATGTTTCATGCTTCTTCATAAGAGTATCAGGGTTACACTTCTTTCTTATTAGAAGTTCTGTTATTTTGACTAAGGCTAGTATTTAATACACATGTAAGGCTTTTTTTGTAATTTTTTTTTGTAATTTTATTCAAATGACAGCCTAGCCACAATTTTTAAATAACAAATATAATTAGTGTCTTTAGAAAAATACTTACTCCATGTATTCGTAGTTCTTCCTTCAATGGTGCCAAGCTGCATTTCTTTCCCAGCATACAGCTATACCACCTTTAATAATGAAAATATAATTTCAGAACCAAGTAATAGGAAATAGAGTTCAACTAAAGGAAATATACAGTTATGTGAAAACACCCTCTTTGAGTAGTATGGGTTTACCTATTAGGACATAGTAAAAATCATCTGGTCCTTAGTAGTTCTTAAAAATAGGTAAATACAACTCAGATGAACACTAACACGACATATTAAGCCATATCATTTCACAAAAAGAAAGCCAAAATGGAGAATCCATGTGTGGAAAAACTAAGTACACCTTATGATTCAGTCGCTTGTAGAACTACCTTTAGCAGTAATCACTTGAAGTCATTGTTTTCTGTATGACTTTATCAATCTCTCACACTGATGTGGGGGAATTTTGGGCCACTCTTCTTTACAACGTTGCTTCAGTTCATAGAGGTATGTGGACATTTGTTTATGCATAACTCTCCTGAGGTACCACTACGCATTTCAATTGGGATGAAGTCTGGACTTCGACTGGGCCATTGCAATACCTTCTTTTCTTTTTCAGCCACTCTGTTGCAGATTTGCTGGAGTGCTTGGGATCATTATCCCATTGCATGACCCAACATCAGCCAAGCTTTAGCTATTGGACAGATGACCTCAAATTTGACTCTAGAATACTTTGGTGTACAGAGGAGTTCATGGTCAACTCAATGACTGCAAGGTGCCTAGTTCTGTGGCAGCAAAACAAACTCAAATCATCATCCCTCACCACCATGCTTGACGGTTGGTATGTTTGTGTTGATATGCTGTGTTTGGTTTTCACCAAACATGGCACTGTGCATTATGGCCAAACATCTCCATGTTGGGCTTATCTGTCCAAAGGACAGTTTTCCAGAAGTCTTGTGATTTGTTCAGATGCTACTTTGCAAACCTAAGCCATGCTGCCATGTTCTTTTTAGAGAGAAGAAGCTGTCTCCTGGCAACCCTTCCAAACAAACCATATTTGTTCAATCTTTCTCTAATTGTACTGTCATGAACTTTTAGCATTTCACATGCTATCTGAGGCCTGTAGAGTATGAGATGGAACTTCTGGATTGCTTGCAATTTCTCTGAGCATTCCATAGTCTAACCTTGGGGTGAATTTGCTGGGACGTCCACTCCTTGGAGTTTGGTAACTCTTTTGAATGTTTTCCATTTGTAAATAATCTTCCTCACTATACAATTATGGACTTTAAATTGTTCGGAAATGGCCTTATAACTCTTCCCAGATTGATGGGCAGCAACAATTGCTTCTCTAAGATCATTGCTGATGTTTTTACTCTTTGGCATTGTGTTAACACGAACCTCAATTCTGGAGACCAGCAAACTCCTAAAATTTTGGCTTTTAGAGAGGTAGTCACACTTGCTAATTATCAAGGGCACTTGATTAACAGCACCTGGCTGCTACTTAGCTTCTTCATACCTATGGAAGCAGTAAGGGTATATTTAGTTTGTATTAGATGGCTTCTCCATTTTGTTTTTCTTTTTCTAAAATAAATGGTGACATGGTGTAATATGTCATATATGTTGTTGTTCATCTGAAGTTGTATTTATCTACTTTTAGGAACAGCTAAGAACCAGATGATTTTTATTATGTCCTGATAGATAAAACCACAGAACTCAAAGACAGCATACTTTCTCTTTTCACATGACTATATTTCTAAACCAGTAGTAGAAACCAGTAGAAATATTGGAATGGCTCTCTTTCTTGGAACCAACATTTTTTAAATGGATGACTTGTTGCTTTGATTTTTTTGAAACAGTAAATAACATTGAATAACTTTACATTAAATAATTATTTACATACAAATAATAATTGTTATTATTTCATTAAATAATTATTAGTTATTCTTATTTTCTTTAAAACTGAGGTTCTGGTATTCAATTCCAATTGTTCCTGTTAAATTGAACAAACTAAGGAAAGAGTTGTTTAATTAGAAGCTTATGCAGACTGGAGCCAAAAGGAAACTAAAATAATGAAAGATATACTAAGACTGTTTTCTTTAACTTTCTGAACTTCCATTTAAAAATTTAGTCTGCAAACAACTAAAAGGTATGTCCTCCTGCAATGTTTGTTTCCTTTTGTTCTAAAGGAATTCTGTCAGATTAAACAAGATTAATAAAACTGTACAAGTTTTTCAGGAAAAGGTTTTTCCTTCAGTCCTGCCCCTAACACTTCAGAAATTTAGCTGTTGAATATGAGATGGTGTCTCTTCAGTGGCTATTCCTAGCTCCCTATCAAGAGAGACCAGGTTAGCTTTATTTTTATTGTTCTCGTGGTAGGCAATTATATTTTTATTAGTCAGATTTTCTCAAATTTTGATTTGTTTTTAGTAACTGATTTTAATTATTGGGTGCCATTTTTATTAGTTTATGCCTAACTGATTTGTTTTGAAGTTTAATTACACTTTCTATGTATTAGGCTTTCTAACTGCTTTGAAAACTATTTGCACTGGAAAGAAGAGCTATAATTTAATAATTAGAGAATTTATCTCTTGCTAAATAATGCTTCTAGGGATTTGTTTGTAGGATCATACTGCCTATCATAAAAGTTCAAGCCTGATGACTTTGAATGAGGCAGCATTTTTTTTAAATGCAAACACTATTAAGTTTGAAAATTTCTGTCTTTGGCTGTAAAATTACATTTAAGAATTCTATCTAATTGATATCGAACATGGAAAGAGAAAAAATGTAATATTCCACTGAAAGCATCAAATACCAAATACTTATTCTTAACATGTGATATTGTGATGCTATTATTCTTAAGAACATATGATGTTGTGATGTTCTTTTGATATTGACTTTTTGAACTGATGCTAGTTGCCCAGAGTCATGATGTTGACATGGATAACCACATAAATTTAAGTAAATAAGATTAAGATAAGAAAGCAACAGCTGCCAGTCAGGATGTTCTGGTCTTTTGTTTACTTCTTAGTTTATTTTCTTCTTTAAATGGTGTATAAATATGGTTTATTACTAAGTGTCTAGTGATGGCTATTTTGTCTGAATGCCAAGATTCCAGGAATTCTATAACATACGATGTAAGGACTGTATAGCCTCTACGTAGGACAGATGGGCAGAAGACTAGCAGAATGCATCCACAAACACTAGCAATCAGAACACATAATGAAAACTCTTTAATATTACAACACATGGACAGTTTCAACCATAGTTTCAATTGGGAAACTGTGAGCATCTGAGATCAAGCTAAATCCAAAAATACTAGGAAAGCTAAGAAGGAAACAAAAAGACCAGAACATATTCTCTCCATCAGCCAACTCTGAGATGATAAAGGATTAATATCAAAAAAACAAGAAGAAATCAAAATCCTAATCAAGGAACTACCAAGAAGAAAATCAACATTGACTGGGCAAACTACTACAGTGGAACCTTGGATTGTGAGCACTTCGGTGCATGAGATTTTCACAAGACAAGCAAAAATTTTTAATAAAATTTAATTTAGTTGACAAGCAGCAACTTGCAAAATGAGAACCATGCGATGAGCTCGTACAGGAAATCTCACAACGGAACCAACTGTTCTTTCTCCTGCAAAAACAGCGTAAATTAAGTGAAAGGCGTTGAAGAGAAAGAACTCCTGAGACTCAGACTCCAGATTGTCCCTCTAGGCAGTCTCCCCTCATCTTCCTCGCGCCAGCCGGGACTGCACACACACACAAAAACACCCTCCCCTTGTCACCATCCAGCCCATCCCCTGCTGCTCATCTCTTCTCCCCTTTCATAGCACAGAGGCAGGAAAAGACAAGAAACATTTCCAAACCATGCAGGAAAGACCCTCGGAAAGATGTTGCTGAGGGAAAAGGAAAGAGGCAGTTTTGCCTCAGTGGCGGTGGCAGCAAATCCTTTGATCCAGCAGGGGGCGCTGGCAGCAGCCAGCCTAGCAGCAGCCAAGGCCAGAACCTGCCTTGAAGCAGATCCATAAGTGCTGGTTAGTTTGTTCTATTTCTGCT
>JANHZU010000482.1:0-11137 GCA_032468055.1 Acrochordus granulatus
ACAGTTGAAGAAAAAAAAAAGAGCACTGGAAAAATATCTGAAGGGCAGTGAAAAAGATGCACTGAAGCTAGTGTACCATGAAGGCTTATTGAATCTTAGAACAACCAAATTGTCCAAAGACGAAATGAAGAATAGAAAAGTGATCTGGGAAGGCAAAATATTACATGGCTAGAGCATTAAAAAAATTAGGACGAAAAGCAGATAGCAGTATAGCTCTGGCAATGGCTAAGATCAGGAAAATTGAAGAAAAAGACAGAGGGGTAAATCTGGCTGCATAAGACCTAGCCTTAAGAGCAAACGCGTACAAAGCCAGAATTGAAAAGATAGCAATGGACAGCAAACACTGCCTCTGCAAAGAAGGTGAAGAAACAGTGGACTACCTAGTTAGGTTATACAAGAAGATCCCACAGACTGATTACAAATAATGGCATGATAAAGTACCAACAATGGTGCTTTGGAATATCTGCAGGAAATACCCTTTGCAAGCAAGAACTGGTGGGACAAAGTTAATAGAAAATGAAGAAACTAAAGTGCTCTGAGACTTCAGAATCCAAATAGACAGGCATCTGCCACATAACACTCCAGACTAAACAATTGTCTATAAGAAGACAAAAAAGTCTGGATAGTGGATTTGGCAGTATCTGAAGACAGAAGAATAGAAGAGAAAGAACTGGAGAAAATCATAAAATAACAAAGACCTGCAAATAGAAGAACGATTGTGTCAAAGCAAAGCAAAGATTGTACCTGTAGTAAATAGGTGCCTTGGGTGCAATACCAAAACATCTGGAGCAGCACTTGAATACCATTGGCATTGACAAAAACCTGATGAGTCAATTGCAAAAGGCAGCTTTACTTGAAATAAGTCACATCCTGCAACAATATACCTTAAATACCTTCTAACAACAACATCTGCTTATCCCAGGTCCTTGAAAAGGACTCAATAGGTGGATAAAAATGTCATATCCAGTCTAATTTGGCTGACTATACCATAATGAAAAAAAAAATAGTGGAATACAAAAGGAAGTGATTATGCAGTGGAGAAAGAAAACTTAGATATATAATAGTGATTAAAATAAACATTACAAAAAAGAAAGCTAGTTAATAGAAGAGAAAAAAAGATCCATATAATAAGTATAGATAGCAATTTAAAATTAATTTATTTCTTAAGCTTATCATTAAATCTAGACCACATAGAAATATAATGCTTAATTTTCTTATTTTCAGAACACAGACTTTTTAAAATGTTCAGCTCTGAAATTCATATCAGGGATCTAATCCTTCAAATCTGGAACGTAAATTTCTTACTAATTACATAAAATTATCCTCTTTGCTGTGCCTCAGGCTTGCTAAAGTTCTTCATGAGATGACAAACCTATGCTTTAAGAATGTAGTTCAACATCATATTAACATTCTTAATGTAACATTTCTTCCAAAAATTGTTCAACTATATGCAATAATTTGAGTCCAAAAGTAAGTTAAAGCTGGAGAAGACCAAATGAGATAAAAATTAAGGAACAATCAAATATCTTACAATGCCAGCTTCTAATGACTATCCCTTTGTAAACATTCTTTTAGGAGTCTGATAAACAAAATAAGATTTTCTGACGAACTAATTTTTTACTTAAATTATAAGAAATATATTTTATATTTACTGATGATTAGAATAGCATTGTAAAATCAAACAATATAAAACCCAACATTAAACTGTGAAATGCAGTAACAAAACAAATAAAATGGAATCATTTAGCCAACATTTATAGAGGGATGGTTTGGGTGAAGCAATAATCTTTAGCAGGTTTAAAGAAGAGATAACAGTTGGTACCTTATGGATTTCTGGGTAAGGTTTTTCCTGAGTCCAGAGAAGGCCTTCACAAAAATGTTATTTTGTTGATTTTGGTCCATGCAGAAGGACCAAATCTTAATTATTGACCAGATATGTAGCAGTAAAGCACTCTGCCAGGCAACATGGTTCCAATATATTTAGTGCCTTCCTTATCTTTTAAGAGCAAAGTACCCTATGGTAGCAGTATTGACTTATGTTATAGACATACAAGTCTACTTTATCCAGGTGAAAATATGAAATATGGTGTACATAGATTTTACTGCAAAGCTTCAGTCCTAATGTATTTTGAGGATAGAACTGTTTTTCAGGACAACTGTTGCTGTAAGAATGGCATTCAAAACATATAGTCATGCTCCTGCTGTTGGCTGTTCCTTATTTTTTCATCTTCCTTATTACAAAAAATCTGGTTGTCCTTAAAACATTATAAATATGTAATATTCTCTGTGTAAGCTTCCCAGAGTTACTCGACAGTGAGATGGGTGGCATATACATGTCATAAATAAATACTTTAGAATAGAAATTGACAATATTTAATTCTAAAAACCACCCATGTTTTTGGATAATGTACTGTCCATCCATGCACATGTCACTCTTTTTCACCCTTGCTACAGCCTCCTTCTACAGAGCTTCTGAGAAGAAATGTGAGACAATAAAGTTCCTTCTTCCTTCTCCTCTCTGTCTTCCTTCTCCTTCTTCTCACCTAAGAGAGACTGTGAGGAGGATGGGAATGTAGTACGCAAGTCAGTTGATGATTAACTTGTAAAGGCAACTCAGCACAGGTGGTGAGAGGTTTGGGGAAAAAATTGACACTTGAATTAAATGACTATATCTGAGTCTGAGCCATTCTTATTATACTTTCCAATATTTAATATTTACCCCTGTCTGTTGTTCAAAATATCTTACTGAAATCCATGTAATTCTTGGTTCCTTAGTCTTGTTGGCTATACAGGGCATGACATCATCCTGCTGCAAGGACACTTGTATCTTGTTAGCTTTATCAGTAACCGGCTGCTAAAGATAATGTGAAATCCATTATCTGTTTCCTAATGACTTGTTGTTCACATATTGATGAAAGGATCAGGAGGATAGGGGAAAAACAGGAGGATCTTTTGAATACTTTATAGGATGAAGTTTGAGAAGAAGAAAATCCTACGCAGCCTTTCAGCTGCAGGTTCCTCACACATGCTGTAAGTATAGTTTCAAAGTTTATATGGAACAAAAGAGAGAATTAGGAAGTAGAAAAATTGCCTTTCTCCTTTCATGAATGGGGGACTTCCGTCAACAGACTTCTGCTGCAATATTTCTGAACCAAACCCTATGATAAGTATTCAGCCATATGCAAGCTTATAAAATACTAATAATAGGCTTATGGCCATTTTACTATTTCTTTACCATAGAGTTGCATGAAATATAAAAAGACTCTATTGATTTTTTTGAATGAGTAAAAATGGGCTGTGATCCATTTGTGAATTTAAAAATCATTTTTGCCTATTACACATTATCCTCTTGTGTTCACATTCTCTTATGTGTTAAATGAAAAGGTCGCCTTCCCCATTATCTGGCAATTACTCTTTTCATTGTGAAAATTCATTACCTGCTAAAGAATTCCTTTGACTGTCACATATTTTAATGAAATGCAAGCATCTTATTCTTATTCTGTAGAATATCCTGTCTGTGATATATGCAGCCAGAATAATGGGTGAAACAAAGAAAAGAACTATTCTGAAAAGCTGAAAAATCAACTTTCAGCTAACAATCCTGCTTCTGTGTGGAGAAGCCCACAGAACATCACTGGATACAAGAGTCCATCACCCTCTGCTGAGGAAAGTAATCAACTAGCAGAATGACCTGAAAGTGTCCTACTGCAGGTTTGAGAAACAGCCACCATTACCTTCTGCAAACAGCCCTACCTCAGTTACCTTAACTGCAGATATATCCTCTACAACCACAGCCATCCATCCTTCTGGGGCCTCATCAACTCCTGGGCCTCCACCTCTGTTGATTCTGGAAAAAGATATCCAAAGTCTCCTTCAAAAACAAACAATTAGAAAAGCACCTGACCCAGATGGTGTGACCCCTTCCTGCCTGAAAACCTCTACTCAACAGATCACTGGAGCTGTGCTCTGTCCCTTCTTGATTTAAACACTCTATCATCATTCCAATTTTAAAGAAAACTTCCATCAGTGGACTGAATGACTACAGACCTGTTGCTTTAACATCCATAGTTATGAAGATATTTGGGAAGCTGGTGCTGGCCCATCTGAAAGTCATCACAGATCTGCTGTTGGACCATCTGCAGTTTGCCTATCAGGCAAACAGGTCAGCAGAAGATGCTGTCAATATGAGAGTGCATTATATACGGCAACTTCTGACTCCCCAAGGACCTTGGCACAGTCCTTTTTGTGGACTTTAGCTCAGTGTTTAACACCATCATCAGCCATTCTTCACTACAAACTGACCCAGCTCACTGTGCCTGCCCATACCTATAAGTGAATAACCAGTTTCCTGACAGATAGGAAGCAACAGGTGAGGTTAGGGAAAATTACATCTAGTATTTGGACAATCAGTACTGACGCTCCTCAGGGCTGTGTGCTGTCTCTGCTACTTTTCTCCTCTCTGTACCAATGACTGCACCTCTGGAGACCCCTTTGACAAAATTCTGAAGTTTGTGGATGACACAACGGTCATTGGACTCATTAGAGATGGTGATGAGTTTGCATACAGATGAGAGGTTGAACAACTGGCCCTTGTAGCACAGTCAAAACAACTTAGAACTGAATATGTTCAAAACTATGGAGATAACAGTGGATTTTAGGAAGAGTTTCTTATTTCACCCCCTCTTATCATACTCAGCAACACAGTATCTGCAGACCCACTCACCTTGGACATGATTTGTTTCAGCCTCTTTCCTCTGGATGGTACCATAGGTTATTACATACAAAAACAACCAGACACAGGGATAGTTTTTTCCCCCATGCCATCATTCAGCTGAATACCTGACTTATGATATATGACCGAACACAAAGTGCAAAGTATTCTAAGTTAACCCAGAAGTACTGTAAGGTATGTACATACTTATCAATAGATTGTGGTTCTAATGCTACACTTTATTCTTTTTCTATTGGCTGCATACTTTGGACATACTCTTTATTTGTTTATTGCCATTTTGCAAGTATACTGAGAGATGCTGTACTGACATCAAATTCCTTGCATGTCTAACCATGCTTAATAAAATATAAAGTATCTGAAAGTATATGAAGTATATGAAGAAAAAAACATGAAACATAAATAGTGTGACTCTTCTATTTCCTTGATGTAAATATTCTGATGAAATCACTATGGGTTATTCAACAGATTGTTGCTTCTCAGAAAGTATTAAATATTGTGGAGCTGGTTGAGTTTGATCTTCACATACGCCTAGCTCCTATGCTGATGACATTCTACAACATCAGCCTGCAGAACAAGTATAATCGTGTCCTTCACCTCTTTCTTTTTTTCTACCTGCTACTAATGCAAGATAGCTTTTCAGATTGGGTTTTATCTCAGCATTAGTACAGATTAGATGCACATTTTGCATGCTCACAGCATTCAGTTTCCCAGACAGTCCACATTATAGCATTCATAGCACATCCCTCTATGTATATATTTTCAGACATAAACTGTACTGAGTTCAGTAGTGTTTATTCCCAGCTAAATGAATTCTAAACAGGTACTAGCCACAGACAATGATCTTCTGTTTCTCAAGTGATAGTCTAATTCCCTTTAGTTCTTGTTCATATTTTAGAAAGCTTTTACCTTGGAAGGTGAATTTGATACCTACAATGATATCTCTTTGCAGTCTTTGCAGATGGTTCCATGAAGATAGCTTTGGATAGAAGCTTGCAGAATTCTGTATGATCCTGGCCAAAGGTTAGTGAATGTTCAGGCTTCATGAAAGTTGTTCTTATCTGACTTCCAAACAGTAAATCTATAAAACATATTGGAAAGTCATAAATTCAGTTCAAAATTTTATATATCTGTGAACACTCACTAGATTTAATGGAGTTGTAGTGTATATTTGTAGAACAGAGATAATTTGAAGACACTTCGGATCACATTTCCAGAAAATGTGATTTTAAATTATGATATACAGGCTCTAAGATAAAACAATAAGGTCTTCATAGAACAACATTGTTACAGTGATCTTACTAAGTTACTTTCACAAAATCCTCTCACTCTACCCAAGAATATTTGGCCACTCCTTTCTATCCTTTGCTGATCTCTTTTCAGATGTTGGGACTCTTAAGGGATAAGTAGAAGAATCTCCTAGTGTTGTTCCAAATGCTAGATCCAGACAAGAACAGTGAGACTGATTGGTAGTTCAGCATCATTGCTTAGGCTTGATAACACAGAATCATTTTCTTTAGTTGCCTTTTCCTGGTCTTCTTAATTTGAAGGGGGATCTTGAGACTGGGCTAGTACATCACTTCTGAAAGTTTCAACATATCTACAACACACAAGGCTGGAAAGCTTCATCTAGGATACTTGTCCTGCTTTCAGAGCTTCTAAGGAATTCCTGCTAAGAATTAATATTAATATTTCTGTTCTATTATCTTGTAAACTGTAAGAATCCTTAGCAATTTGGCATATATAAATATAATAAATGAATAAATATTCCATATTATCTTGCCTGTATTCATCTATAAATACGTTCTGCCTTATGTATCTATTAATTTGCTTTAAAATACATATTTATGATATGTTCTTTAGGACTATGCAACTTGTCTGAAAGAAGTGATTAGTGAGGTGGTTGTGCAGATACACAAATGAGGACACGACCAGAAGCAGCTTTTGAAGCAGCCATGTGACTATGGAAAAAGACTCAGCTTCTGTGATTTCCAAAATACCTCTTTGGGATTGGCACAGCCCTAAGTTTCTTCCCCAAATATCTATCTCTAAACGTATTCTGTTATTTAAATCCAATAATTGTGTTAAAACAACTGGGAATTACAAAACCTGATGGATATCTGTTCTTACGCAAACATTAATTCATGGACCAGTTCAGTTCCTGTGAGTCTTTGCAAAAATTATATTCCTCATGCATAATTACATGAATGTTTCTATTCTCTGATGTGCTGGCTAAAAATTAGATCTTTCTTGATAATTGGCCACAAGAATTAAAGTTGTTCCCTAAAGAAGTGAGACCCTCCATCAAATGTATAGTACTAATTATTTTAGAAAATTACATGTGGTACTGTTTATTTTGTATTCCCGTTAGCTTACTTACAAAACTCAGTCAACTTGAGCTTTCTGAATGGCTTGTTGTACAATGGAATAAAAATTATGCTCATATGCACTTTGTATATTTGGAATTCTAAGGAAAATCACTAAATTAAGAATGTCTCAGATATTATCACATGTCTCAAAACTGATTATTCACCAGCTGACAGTGTTGTTCTTCCGCTGAAACAAATGGATTGAAACAAACTTGGCCTTGTGTCAGAAAACAGTCTATTCATGTTCACACCCTGTCAACAGCAATTCAAAAATTACAACTCTGTAAAATATACACTTCTTGCAAGGTTTCTTGTCATCATTTTAATAGAGCTCCTATTTTTTGTTTGTTTGGCAATATTTCAGATGCTAGCCGAAAATCTGATTCCTATGGACAAATATTTGTTAATACATGGATTATCAACATGATATCACCCTGGATAACTGGAAAACTAGGAATTTTAAATGAACAACGAATGAATCTTTTAGAATTTCTTCACTAAAGAATCTTTTAGAGTTTTTCACAAGGAAAATAGATCTGTGATTTAATTTTTGTATTTACTCACCTTCATCCAAGCTACTGCTGAGATGAACCTTAGCCTCTTAATTTCAGGCCTAATTTCACATGGATCTCTTCTTCCCTTAGCCTTTCTTTAGTATGCTATCACTTCTATTCATGATCCTAAATTAACTGGTGATAGAGGTAGCAATGACAATGGAAAAGTTCTATTAGATTCCCAGATATTGCTACAGCATACAGAGCATTATCTATGGCTTAACACAAATTGAGCCATGAGCTCAATTTCTGATGCTGCCAATAGGTGTATTAAAGAAGGAAGATGAAAGAAGTACCTGGAGATGCGAAATAATGGTGGATTTTGAGGTAGGAAAACCTTTAAGTAAACAGTATTTCTCTACGTACCCTTAAAACATCCTACCCTGCTGCCCTTATTGTTAATTACCTTAATGTTTTTTATTTTTTTATTTTAATCCTACTTCATTATCTTTATAAATAACTCAAGGCAGCGAACATATTCCTTACTCCTCCTATTTTCCCCACAACAACAACTCTGTGAGGTGAGTTGGGCTGAGAGAATGACTGGCCCAAGGTCACCCAACTGATTTTCATGGGAAGGCAGGATTAGAATTTACAGTCTCCTGGTTTCTTGAGGTTCTTCTAGCACCTTAACCATTAGCCCAAACTAGCTCTCTGTTTCACAAACTAAAAAATTATCTTCAGGTGAGAAAGCTTCAAAGCTAAAATCACAAATATTTAAAGCTCCTCTGAAAGCACTTTCCAATAAATATAAGAAACCAATCACTTATTTCTCTAGTTTGTGAACAGGTAGCTGAAGCCAATGATATTGATGTTAGGTGTATCATTTAACATTTAATTTATTCAACAATCCTCAAAAATCCTTTCATATTTTTTTAGCTAATGTTTATCCATCTTGAGAATAAATCATTTTAGCATATAAATCCTGAAGTGTGCTTGAAAACCTGGCAAACGAAACCTTTACTTTTGCACAAACAAGCAATATTAAATGCTCATTTGCTATGTCTGGTTTAACAACAATGATGAATTCCCTGCTTTGTGAAACATGAAATCCACTTTTCATTTGAAGGATCAAAAATTGCAGCTTTCCCTTAGGATTTACAGATCATCATATTAATTGCAACTCTATGAATTCATGACATCATATCTTTCTCTGAATTTCTCTGAAAATTTTTTTATACAGATAGCTGTCAATTTACAACCACAATTGGGGCCAGAAACTTTGTCTACTTTGTGATAAACAAGACAATTCATATTTGAGAAATATTTGTGATATAAAATATTTTAGATCATAAAAACTATTTTATGATAAACATAAAACATATATTTTATGATATAAAATATTTTTATATCATAAAAACTATTTTATGATAAACAAGACAATTCATATTTGAGAAATATTTGTCACTAAGTGATGCAATTGTTAAATGGATTATGCCCAATTTTGGCCACATTTGTTAGACAAATCACAACGTCTTTAAGCAAGAAATTGACTTTGCTTGTTGAAACCCCTTGGTAAGGTTGCAAATGGCTATCACATGACCTGAGACACTACAACCATCATAAGTACATGCTGGTTGCCAGGTGTCCAGACACTGATCATATGACCATGTGTACACTGTGACAGTTGTAGTCATAAGTCTTTTTTCAGTACTGTCATTACTTTGATTTGTCATTAAAAGAATGGTTGTATGTCAAGGAGTACCTGTATCTGAACTTTTCAGATAAAGAGTATTAAATGTGAAAAATCCTAGCTGAGTGAATTGTTCTGGCAAGGTTAGAATGGTGAAGTTTCATATATTGTTGGGGTAAAAAGAAACAAGATAAACAAAAGTAATTAAAATCTATTATTTAATGGCTGTTACAATAATTTCTCCTTCTGAGCGCCAAAGCTCCTGACCTTGGGTATATCTAATGGTCCTCCCAGAGATTGCTCCTCCTTTGCTTGATCATGCATAATGACTCAAGGCTGATCCCCTTCTTCACACATGATTCAGTCCTGGTTCCCCCACATCACCCCACTCTCCATGATAAGCTCCCTCTTCCATGGAGGAGTCAACTGTGGCCCCCTCTGCTTCCATGGTTTCTTCAGAATTGGAAGCCTCAGTGGAAGTAGGAAGAGGAAGGAAATCATCTGAAAGAAAGGAATGACTTTCCCCTATGTCAAGAGCTTTCATCGACTCAGCAGGTAGAGTAAGCTGCAAGGGAAGCAAGAGTTAATCTTTGTTCCCCCCCTTGATCCAGAAACACCTGAAGTTGAAGGCTGCTCAGAGTCCAAAGTCTTTCCCCTTTCCTGCTGCCCCTGGGAGTGTGGTTGGTGTCTTGTTGCTGGAGGCTCCACAGACAGCTCTGGCTACAAAAGAAACTGTAGGGTTAAGTGCCAGTTCACCCCTCCCCTTCTTCCCAGCTAGGCCTGATGTGAAAGGTTGCTCACAATCTGCAAGTGCTGGCCCTGCACTGGGGGAACTGGGAGGCAACAACCTCCCAACCTGTCAGCAACAGACTCCTCAAGAGGTAGTACAGCTGGGACTGATAACTGTGCAGGTTGAAGCTTGTTGGGAAAATGTGGTGAAAATGCTGTACCAAGTGCAATGCATGGACATGCCTGGATAAGATACTGGATACCTCTTCCCATTCTCATGGAAACTAGGATCTCTTCCACTTTGAATTCTTGTTCTCCTTCCACAATGACTGGAGGGGGAGGCAGATGAGAAGAGCACAAGTCACTGAGGGGGCCTCCTTCAACAAGGGAGAGCGATGGAACACTGGGTGCACTTTCATGGATAGAGGCAACTGCAAACAGTATATTACTGGGTTGATTTGTTGAATTAACTTGAATAGACCCACAAAATGCTAATCTAATTTTTGCATGGTCTGGTAGAGTCCAGAAACTTAGTAAAGTGTCAGACCATGCCCCCCTTTGTATTGGAGGTCCCTCTTGCTGATGGTCACCTGCAGTCTGTTTGTAAGTTTGCTTGGCTTGCTCCAGCTGCTACCTTAGCAGGCTTGGTGCAGCTATTTGTTCCTGCAAGCAATCTACTGCCCCCATGATACTACTCTCATCTCTGGGATTGTCTGGTAACACTCTTGGGTGAACTCCATATAAAGGTTGAAAGGGGGTCATATTAATGACACGACTGCGTGACTGAACAACAACAAATGTAATGTGGTATTGTAATAAAACTCTGCTAGTGGGACAAGGGAAGGCCAAATGTCCTGGGTATAGATGCATAGCATTTTAAATATTGTTGCAACAACTGATTGGTTTTTTCAGCTTCACTACTGATGGTAGGATGGTGGGCAGAATACAAACTGACTTACACATTTAGAAGCTTAAATAGAGCTCTCCAGAATCTGGAATTGAATTGTATCCCACAGTCTGAAATTAACCTTGACACCATACCTATATGGTGAACAACGTCCAAAAACAACTGAGCAGTATCCATGGCAGTAGGCTGATCCTTGCAAGGAATAAAGTGAGCCAT
>JANHZU010000487.1:0-13413 GCA_032468055.1 Acrochordus granulatus
CTTTTGGATTAAAGGCGAAACGTCTTCGACTTGAGAAAAATCCAGTCCAGATGCCTGTTTTTTAAACTTTGTTGCGTAGTACTGATGATGTTACTTAGTTTGGTAATGGAACATCTGCAAGAAAACAACCAAGCTTACACCAAGGACCCCACAGAACCCTGAGCTACAGATATTCTATTAATGACTGCACTCCTGTGAAATCAATATAAAACCAGAGCCAAAAGTTTTCTATGGACTGGGACATCAATTTCCAGCAGAGGAACTCTTATTTAGAAGTAAGGTCCAACATTTTGGAAAAGGAACTCTTGATAATGCCTATAATTGGAACCTGGTGTGGATGGGCTCTAACCGGAAGACAAGGATTGACCAAGGACATGCAACCTTTTCAGATCTTTCAACCAAGTTTTAACTCAACTCGACTCCTTTTCTTCCAATAGGTCACATGAAGCTGATTCTGCCTGAGGAAACCTTTGCCCACCAAGCCCACCCAGTTTCCAGAAGTCCAAGAAATCCAACTTACACAGACTGGTTGTGGCAGACAGTTTCCAGCTAACCGATTCTCAGGCACCACATCAAATGACTGCCTCTCAGACAGAGAAGCTGTACTGGTTTGGGAATGGTGGGTAGATGTAGCCCCTTTCCCAGCAGAAGCCCAGGAGTTTGTTCTGCCCTCCGAGGTGAGTGACCCTCTTCCGCTTCCTGAAAACTAAACCAACCAAGAAATTAAAATGTATGGAGATTGAGGGTGGGAGAGAGAAGACTAAACGTACTCTTGAATGATTGACATAGTGAAATAATGCAATCCTGGTCTTTGGAATGGGAAAGAAATGAATGAACTGTTAAGGGGGTAATTTCAGAAGAGATCACTCTGTCCTGAGAAAGAGGAAGGGATGAGAAAGAAGCTCACAATATCACAACTTGATTTTGCTAGGTATAAGACAGAGAAGAGAAAAACTCTTGGCAGGCTTTCAAGATCCTGCTGTTACATCCTACAATAATAAAGAAGCAATCCCGAAATCCCTGGTTTTTGATCTGGCCTACCTCAAAGGGCTGACAGTCACAGTATGACAAACAATTTAAAGAGGTGAACCTAAGAACAATTTTAATACCATTTTCAGACGTCTTACAGCCTACCGCCTTGATAGGTGAAAATAATTTTCTTCCTACTGCAAATGTTGAGGGTGGGATTGGGAATTTAGCTGAACTGAGCTCTGGCGTGTTTTTAACACTCAGCCCACATACTAAGCCATAAGATGGTATATTTGTGAAGCACCCCATGTTGAATGAATGCTGCCATTGTGTGTTGTTAGTTCTGTCTGGGTTAAGAGAAAATGGCTTGTCCAAGTCTATTTGACAGAGTTTTGCTAGGAAGAGGATTAATTAGTAAAACAAAGAGTCATTCTCCTGGTACGCATAATGCAGAATTGTATTATAAGCTAGAAAGGAAATAGCACTTTACCTGCGCCAGGTGGGAAGATTTTAATCTGGAGAAACTCTCTGATCCTGAGAGAGATGAATCTGCGTGGCGGAACTGAGCAGTTTTAAGACAATACAACCACTCTTGGTAATCTTCATAGCTGGAGCAAATAACCCGAATGGAGTTGATTAGTCGGCCTGCAAGAAATAGAAGCCATATCTTATTTGCAACGAGATTTAGTGATATTCTGGATCTTGATGTTTGATCAGGAAGTGATCTTTCAGAATCTCATCTGGAGACCTTCCCCACTCCTTGTCTTTTTTTAATGGGAAATGTCCATGACTGGATTCAGAGTCTCCCTGTGATAGGAGAGGTCCTCAGTCACCGTTTGCAACCATCCCAAAACAAACTCAGTAGGGGAAGCTGGCTTTGCTTAACAACCATATGATTTACTTAATAACTGCAATGATTTGCTTAAGAACCATGGCAAAAAAGGTAAAATTGTACACAACTCACTGAATAACCATTTTGCTTAGCAATGGAAGTTCTGGTCTCATTGTGGTCGTAAATCATGGGCTACCTGCATTCTCTTCCCCTGATATCGAAACACACGCAAACACAAGCACACATGTGAAAAGTGTCATACATATAAGCAAAGACTACCTTCTATTAAGAAAGCACTCTTCTGGTTTTCCTCAAACTGTATTTGGATGGCATTCAGGGGCAATTCACCCTGTTTAAAAGAAAAATTCTGATTAAGCAAGCATTGATTTGATCTATCTTAGGCTACATAAATGGAAGAAGGTTGGCATGATGGACTTCCTTATTTATAGAAGCCAGATGGTGAATATAAGTAGTCCTCAATTTACAACAAGTTGTTTAATGAACGTTCAAAGTTACAATGGCACTAAAAAAGTTATGTACAACTGGTCCTCGCGCTTACAACCATTGCAGCATTCCTGTAGTCATGTGATCAAAATTCAGGTGCTTAGGAACCAGCATTTATATTTATGACTGGTTGCAGCATCCTGGGGTCATGCAGTCGCCATTTGCAACCTTTCCAGCCAGCTTCCAACAAGCAAAGTCAATGGGGGAAGCTGGATTTGCTTAATGACCATGCCATTCATTTAGTAACTGCAGTAATTCACTTACCAACCCCGGCAATAAAGATCCTAAAATTAGGTGTGACTCACTTAACTATTAAGTGCCTTGCTTAGCAATGGAAATTCTGGTCCCAATTGTATAAAATGAGCGCCCACAGAGGGGCTGGATTGGCTCTAAGGAGAAACTCATATTGCAACATTTTCTTGCACATCCCCCTTGTTTATAATTTAAAACTGGTCACTATCAAGAAATCTGATAATCCTTGTGTCTGAAGTCAAAATCTTTAGAGTTAATGCTCTTGTTTGAAAAAATTTCCATGACCTAAAGGACTTTGTATCTCAAGAAATTTGTCAGCCACAGATCCTCCAAGGATCCGCAAGGCTTGTTTTCTTTCTCCAGCAGTTTGTCCAGGATTGGCAGGGGGCTGGGGCTGGTTTTCGGAGAGGTGATTCTGTTGGAAGGAATGAAGTTCTATTCTGCTCCCAATACGAACAAATTAAGAGCATGCATTTCAGTGCAGAAGGATGAAGGCAAGGGAAAGGTCTAAAATCTAACAAATGGGTGCAAAGGAACCCCTTTTTTATGAAGAAATGGAAAAGGATAGCAGTTGGTCAGATTTCTGGGTTTTCCCTAGGAGGAGAATGCCAACTGTATCGGCTTTTAATCTGATTTTCTATAGTCGTCCAATTACAAGGAGGTTGCCCCTTGTTTAAGACGCCCTTCCAGAACTCAGGACTTGCATGGCAAAATGCCCATACTAGTAAAGAGACTTCCTCCCTCCAATTCCTACTCCAAAATGGCATCACCCTGAGTATTTTGCTGAAGTTTATGCCATGGGAACAGAATAGGAAGAGGAGATGGCTGCCTCCAGCTCCTCACTTCAGCCCAAACAAAGCAATGCTTTTCTTGCAAAACCAGTCAAGGGGAAATGGTCAGGATAAGCACAGGAATGAGTCAGGCAGAGAGAATGGAGGATCCTGTGGGAAAACACCAGTTCTCAGAGCAACTTAGACTACGGTGCTTGCAAGGTTAGGACAACAAGGTTAGGACAGAATAGGGAAAACTAGATCAGTTGCCAAAAAGGTATCTGAAAGCAGGCCACAATTCAAATACAAGTACAATAACAAACTCTTCCTCTTTCTCTCCTTTTTCTTTTCCTCCTTCTCCTTTCTTTTTCTTCCTCCTCCTCCTCCTCCTCTTCATTCTAGACTATACATCAATCACCTAATCTCCAGTGAGCCTAGTTGGATGCTTTGACTTCTCTCCTCCCATCCACTGGTACCCACTCCAGAAAATGACTCAGTTCAATTTGTTGTCATCCTCCCTTGCTCACTGGGAATGTGCAAATGGTTCCATCTTTCAGCTCCATCATGCAGGAATGAAATCTCAAAATTACCAAATATGTCTCTTGCCCAGACTTGTTATGGCCAAACTCAAGTTCCTACAATTGGCATCACGTGCTCATAAAATAGACTTTCATGAAGAATAAGAACTAAGGCCAGGGACCTTCATGGAGTTTGACCTTTCCATCACATCTCCACAGAAATCAAATTTTAACCCCCACTCCTTCAACTGCCAAGAGAGTCCAGTCCGACAGTTCCTGGTGCATTAAGAATACCAACCATGGTTAGACCAGGATTGCCAGCATCCGATAAGTATGAAGTCTCTTCGTTATAACTATCAGGAACAAAAGCAATTTCTAAGAATTATATTTTCC
Organism: Acrochordus granulatus; assembly: GCA_032468055.1. NCBI lineage: Eukaryota > Metazoa > Chordata > Lepidosauria > Squamata > Acrochordidae > Acrochordus > Acrochordus granulatus. Next base: position 4,239 of record JANHZU010000487.1, read on the forward strand.
TACAAACCACCATCCTTTGGGCTTCCTATTGAAAGAACTGGTAGCCAAATGTATCTGTATCCCAATTCAGCCAGTTGTCAGCAACAGCTGGCTCCTAGCACATTACCCCACAAAACCGTAGGCAATTTCTGCAACACTTGCTGGGTGACCCATCCCAGCTCTTGTGGAGGAATTGCTACTATTTTTAAAAGGAATCCCAAAACTGTTGCAGGGCAGAATGCAAGTGCGCCCTTCTCAGAATCAAAGAAATGAGGTTGGCTGCTCTTGCTGGACGTGACATTGGCCACAGGAAGAAGAAACACGTCAGGGCGTGCGGACTGTCAGGCCCAAAGCAACCTCCCTTTGGGGAATTTTAAAACATTTCTGGGCTGAATGCCTTTCCTGAACCTTGTGCTGGTTGATAGGGCCAAAGCTAGCAGAGGAACAATGCTGGTTTAAAAGCCTAGCAAAGACAATAGTTGGGATCTTTCTAGTTTCTTCCAACAAGAGAAGGCCACCAGATCCAGAGTGATCCTGAACAGCACCCATGAAGCAACAGAGAAGGTCAAGTAAAGCTGGCCCCCTTTTTCCACTGGGCACCAGATCCATTGTTTCCTCGATCCAAAGGTGCCTGCATCACTTCACCCGGCGCTGGGTTTAGTCACACAAGGCCCCACCTGCAGCTTGAATCTTTCTAGATCAAAAATAGGTTGGCCAGCTCCGTGAGAACTAGGCTACTGTTCGGGCTGGGCCTCCGAGCTGCCCTTGCTTCACCGTTCAAGGAATGTGACTGCAGGCAGGCACCACCCTGCTGACAGCGCAACCACAACTATTCAGACACCATCGCCTTTCCAGGAGAATGAAGGCTGGGGTGCTTTTTTCCTTTTAAAGGGACAGGGTGCTTGTCCCATCAAGAGCCTTTGTACTCTCCTGTAAGGGCACCGTGCCAAGTAAGGATTGAGCAAGCTCCAGTTGGAAGAACAGGCTGAGATGGGATAAGTAGAAAATGCTCCAGAAACTTAGCTGGGCAAGACTGAAAATAAAACCAGGACTAGCTAGCCCAGTTCAGATTTCATCACTTGTTGCAAACCCATGTGGGCCTTTGAAGATTATCTCTATAATGTTCAGCCCCATCTGCTCCTCACTTTAGTAGGGGGAGGCTCAGAACTGGAAGACCTCAGTTCAGTTTCTGCTCATCACATAGAAGAAGGCAGACTTGAATCAAGGCCTTAAACCTACAAGGAACAAGCTGACACATGAACTAGGGAGATCTTTAAACAGAGGCTGGATGGTCAGAGATATTCTGGGGAGGGAAAAGAGAGTTGGATAGATGTCCTCTAAAGTCCCTCCTCACGCTAGGATTTTACTGATGTAAGAAAAATTATTCTCGCTGTTCAAAATACCTTACCCTGTAAATCCTTCCCATGATGATGAAGACTGCAACATGTCATGGATGATGTCATTCCATTAAAAAGCCAAAGATAACCTTAGGAAAGCATTGCCCATCATACAGTAATCTCATCTGTTCTGTAATATGCTTTCCAAAGCTTGGGAAATGTGTTGTTTCTTGTCCATAAACGAAGAACAGCAACCAGAAGTATTATTATCAACCCCAATGTCCATAGAAGATACCAGTGATGAATCCGTCTTACCTTAAAATAGAAGCCGTTGCGCTCTTCAGATACGATAACCAGAGTAGAAGGATAGAGCACCAACAAGCGATGATGCTGTTCCTGTTGGTGTCAAAGAAGACCACTTTTCATATAAAGTAGCAATCAGAGGTCCCATCTGCATGCTTATTACTTGGTGAAAACTTATGCAAGAAAGGAACTATTTATGGCTGGTCGCACAGTCAGCCAGATGTTTATGTTGGATTTGGCATTTTTATCTATCAAGTCCTTCCCAAAGATTTACAATAAGCAGATGTTGTTGTTTAATAATAATATTATTACTGTTAGTCACATAGTCAGCCAGATGCTTCTCAATAAAAAGACATGACACAAAAGGAAAAAGGTTTTGGAATAAAGGAGAAAAAAAAGCAACAATAACAGATTTGGAAGTCCAATGCCCTCGAAGGATTCACTGGTGTGTCTCTGACAGGAATTGAGCTTTACTATATACTGTTTTTCTAGCATGAAGGAGGAAAAGAGTTCTTCCTTTGACAGATCATGCCTATTTGTAATATTTCCCCTGACCTGCTATTATTATTGCAATTGAAATCCAACCCTGAGATCAAAAAGAGACCTTGATGGAGATATTCCCCTCTAAAACAGCAGAGCAGAATATATCCATCTATGCCCAGGAGTCTTTTCTAGAGAGATGGATAGATGGATGAAAAATAGCAGAGTTAGGCTTCCAAATATTTATTTGAAGTCTAACTCTGCTGCCTGATATCTGTCTGTCCATCCATCCATCCATCTAATAATCTTTTGTTCCTTCCTTCTTTCCTTTATCTTCCTTCCTTCTCTATCTATTTTCCTCCCTCCCTCCCTTACTATCTCAGGTTATTGTTTAGTCCCAGAAGAAAATAACATTCCTGCTCCTCCCACTTGAGATTCTTTCACTCCACAGAGAAACCCCCCCAGTCATCCTCATATAAAGAGTGTAGCACCTGGGAAGGTAAATGCTGCAATTTCACTTTTGAGACACAAAGGATATCACCCAGAGACTTGCGCTGGGTGCCTTTCCATTCTTGCACGTGAGCATTTTGCATTGACCACCGCAGCTGCTCCTTCCCCAGGAGGCTGTGTGTCCAGAAACCCTAAAAAGGGAAAGCAAATCTCACCATCACCAGCATTGATTTCCATCCTTGTTTTCTTCAGACCCCTTGCCCGGGCTGACTGGTGGATGGGGTGCCCGCTGGTGGAAAAAAATTGCCGAAAAACCATCTCTGCCAGTTTCCACCTCCAGCAGAACTTTTGGCAAACTTTCTGGAATAGGAGTGTCTTCCTGGGATATGCCAGGGGCAGCATCCTTTGGCAGGGCTGAGCCAGGCTGAAAAGACTGATCGGCCTCTTTTCATTCTCTTTCAACTTCTCTTCCCCATCCCACCAAAATGACTCATGTTGGGAGGCCGCAAGGCATAAACACCGAGAGAAGAAGGGGAGAATTGTTTCCCAGGACATAAAGTTTGCTGAAGACTTTTAGAGAGGCAGAAAATGGGGCCGAATCTGCCTTTCAAGGGCAGGAAACTGATAGCATCTGTAGTTGCTAATCAGTGGATTCCCATGTGCTGCTGCCTAACAGAGGCTAATCAGTTTTGCAGTCCTGAACAGGCTGGCGGAGCGATGCCCACATTTGCCTCCAGTGACTCGCAAAGCTGCATCTCAATACTCCTGGACACAATATTCAACTTTCCCATCTCTCCCTCCCTCCCTTGATGGAGCATGCACTGCATGGCTCAACAATACCATATTTTTGCAAAGGGAGGCAGGATACAGAATTGGGCGCCATCATTTCTGACTTTGGCAGATCTCCAAGTCACCTCTAGATCTTCACCTGAGTCTCGAGGGGCAAATCAGGGCGTCCTCCATTTAAATGGATTTGTTTCTCCAAGTGGTAGAGCCAGTGCTTCAGTTCTGCCTGGCTGGGGCAGTAGATAGTCATGGGGGACATGAGAGGACCTAGAAAAGCAAAAGATGCATTGAGTTCATTTCAGTTTCTGAATAAGAGACTGGCTGAGTTTCTGTGCAGCTTTTTGCAAAGGAAGTTTTTAAAAAATTGACCCAAAGCTGACTCTAACAGCTGAATCTTTTGACTGATTGTTCTTAGCAAAGTCACATAGAGGAAGTCCTTATCCCTGCAAGTGGAAGGTGAAAAATGACCAGAGCTTTTCCTGTTATTATTTCCCTGCATGTGGAAAGCCAGCTACTCAGGATGTAAAGAAAAGGCTTTTCCGACTGAGGTCCCTCTTCATCTTTTTTAAGGAAAGGAACATTCAGAGCTTCAGTGAACATAGCTAAAGAAAGACTCAGCTTTAGAATTTTTCAAAAGAATTTAACAAAGTTATCCTATTATCTCTGAAGAGACCTCATTATTTGTCCCATACCCAGCCTCTTTGTGTTGACATAATTTTGTCTGAAGCAAATCACTTCATTTATTTGTTCACAATGTCCAGAGGCCTTGGCTGCACTGTGGTACCCATATTCAGCAAACAAACTAAGAGTGAAAAGCTGATAATTTAGCATTCCTTCCCATGGTTAGCATTCCTTCCCAACCATAAATAAGTAAATAAATAATACAATAAAATGAACCATGTGGGACAGTTCAGATCTAGCAGCCAGACCCTTTTCTAGAATCAGCCATTTCTCTCTTCCTGTAATTTCCATTCTGTACTTCCTGCCTGAATAATCAATATTCAGGGATCCCTAAATATATTTGAGTTTTTTTGAGCTGCTGTTGGGAAAAGCTATCGTTCTCCTTCAATATTGATCCTTGGCCTTTTCCCAAGAAGCCAGGATGTCACTGGTTTCAGGATTTTCTCAGATGGATCACCCGTTGCAACCTCATCCAGCCCTGATGCTACGCATGGGAACTTTGCCGAGCCATGCCCCGATTCCCAATCAATGGATTCTGACCTCTGCTCCAGTCTGAATTATTTCCTACCCCACCTCTAAATCAAACAAACTAAGGGCCTGAGTTGTGATGCTCAGACAGCAAGATAAGCCCAGACGCCACAAGCCGTCATAATAAGCCACTATTGGCAGAATGAGTACTTTGGCCTGGCAGTGCCCCTGTGTTTCATCACAAGCACGGAATAATTAGATTTCTTCCCTGTTCTGAAGGGAGGTGGGGAGAAACATGTTTTCCATGTCGTGCCAATTTAGGGAAAACGAGGCAGAGAACACGGGGGCGAGAAGGTATTTCCCATTCATTGCCCCTTAGAGACACACACAAATTGGCCCTGCGACCAAACGTGGCAGGGTGACCAGAGCTGGCAGGCTCTTTTCCCTGGTCCCTCATTCAGTGCGTCTTTAACTTCCAGGAAAAAAAAAATTAAACATTGTTGAAATGGATTGCTTTCCCTGCTTAATGATTATACGTAAGTCAAGTCAGAGCCTTATTTGCGGTACTGAAATAATTTATCCCAGAGGTTTCTCTCACACAGGGCAACAGGTTAAAAAGAGAAATGAAAGCCAGAAAAAAAATTAGGAAACAGCAAGGAACTTGGGAAGAGCCTTCCGACATTTCTCGAGGGCTAAAGAAAGCTGATTTACTGCATTCAGCCCAAAACTAGATGGGAAAATCGTGCCAGGTGAAATAGCACAGTTCTGAGTCACTTGTTTTTAGCCGCTTGCCCAGAGTCTGAACTGTCCTGGTTTGCAAACTTAAGCTGAGCATCTCAACTCTGGCCCAGGTTTTTACAGGAAGGTTATCAGAAGCCACCCTGGGCTGATCGGAAGGCTGTGAACTCTTCTCTTTGCTGCCTAAAATCACACCCAGACTCTTCGCCTAAAGGCCATTCTGCTGAAAAGAAAGTTAAAAAGCTGGAAGGCCCGGGAATGGCTTGCCTCTGTTCCAAAGGGCGATGCTATCTCAGACCAGAGAAAAACATTTCGTCTTCACTGCCCAAGGCAGTTGTCGATCTGAGATTTCAGTGGTTTTTTTAATCATCTCCCCCAAAATAGGAGGAATAAAATCTTAAGAAAGTTCTTTCTGCATCTTCATAGCTGCCTCCCAACCATGGGTGATATAAAGCTGCTCTGCACTGAAGATGCTTTACGTATGGCACGAAATGAGCTTCTCCAGGAATCTGGAGAATATTCACAATTATTTTTCAGTCATAGTTGGGTTGTCCACACCCATTTTTTCAATTCATGATTGATCAAGCTGCACCCTGATAAACATTATCCAGGTGGGACAGAAACAATAAACAAGAGCAGAGCAGTGTGGCTGTGATTGTTTGCTCAACATCTGATTCACTCTTATAGGTCGTGGAGCAAAGTGCATTTCAAAGTTGCAATACTATTGGCTTTACTAGAATAGTAATACTATTACAGGAAAGCACTAGCTCAATCTGTACAGCTGCAAATCTACTGTCTTTTGAGCAAAGCTTAAAAAATTAATCTTCCAGCAAGCACTGGGCTGGAGTGATTTATGCTTTTATTTTCTCCTGGAGCCATTGTTGTTCTGCTGCTTTATCACTGCCTTTTCAATCTAGGTTTTGAACCCTCTTTTGAAGTAGCCTTAAGTTTGCTTGTAGAGAGGTGGTACTGATCAAATTAATAAAATCCATTTATAAAAAAAAAACCTGTAAGTCAAGCCTGGAGCTTGCTATCAGATCTGTAAGGAATTTTGAAATTGACAAGCCCTGATATGAAATTGACTAAAAAATGGGTATTTGACAAGAGGGAAGGGAAGGAGAAAATGCTTTGCCTCCTCCAAAGAATTCTTGAATGAAAGAGGATGGCAATCTTTTTGGCCTGAAACCTAAATAAAGTGCAGAGCAAATTCAGAATGTAGTCAGCCTTTCTTCCAAGGAAGGATCAAAGATTCTCCCATAGACCTTAGGCAGGTGCTCCTGTTTCCAAACACTGTCCCTTTTTCTACTAGCATTTATCTGAGCATCAAACTCAATACCTCAGTTCTCCTTCTCAACTAAGATTTCTAGACACAACACACCTTGAAGCTTGTAAATTCAGCAGTTATTTTGGTCCATCAAATTCCCCTCTTATTTCTGTGATTCCCCTTTTCTGATTCATGACTTATTACAGAAACCTTTTCCTGAGAGAATAAGAATGACTCTTAGTCACCATTAGAGGAATGGCTCCTCAGCCACTGTGAATGATCTTTAATAGGTGTGACATAGTTAGCTGATAAATATTCTGGATGCTGCTGAATACTTATGAGTGATGCTTGCTTACGTGTCCTGCCTACATGCTCCTGGACCAGATGAAAACAAAATCTCAGATATTTGAGGACCAATATGGAAACGAAGTCCTATGAATGGTTGAAACATGTAGGTATGTTTAGATGCAGAAGAGAGGGTTGAAAGGGCCATGATAGCTCTCTTCAAATATCTGAAAGGCTTGTAAAAAAGGTCTTGTAAAAAATTCAGACTTATTCTTCCTTGCTCCAGGAGGTAAAATGGGCTGTGAGAATAACCTTGAGGAACAGGAAGAAGATTGATGTCAGCCCTTCGAGGTAGTCTAAACCAGGAAACCAAAGTTATAAATACTAATATTACTTTTATAATAAGGTTACAGTGATCTTGCAAATCTGAGACTCTTTCTCAAATTACATTCTTGCTTTGGATTCAGATTAATTTTACTTGACCATTGTTTTGGGATTCTTCTTCTTGTTTGTCAAGGTTATACACACAGCCCATGACAGAGGGTAAGACTAGAAGGGAATGAAACTTCAAGGATGGAGACACAGATTAGACATTAGGAAGAACTTTTCAATTGTAAGAATATCAATCAGTAGAACAGGTTAACTCAAGGTGGGACATCTTTCCCTTCACTGGAGGTTGGGTCATTTATCTCATCACAGGGGTTGGATCTGATGAACTCTGAGGTTGCTTCCAAGTTATGATTGTACGATTGGACCCAAATGGATGGTTAAAAAAGAGATAAGCCAACTCTTTCTCTTTTCTTGCCAATTGTACAAGAGACTCAGCTGAGGTACTGTCCTTACCTGTAATTTGAAAAGCATGGAGATCTTCTTGAAGTCCATTTTCATTTTCAAGTTTGATCAGGTGAAGTTCTGTCAGTGGTAGCAAATCCTGCAGGAGGATAAGAAGTCCTCAGTTAACTTCATGTCTGTTGCCAAACCTTCTTTATGAAAGTTGATTAAGGCAGTTTTCATGTCTGGCTATCAAACCATAGTTTATGGGCAATGAAAAGACCCCGGGCTCCATCTAAGGAAGTCACAGCATGCATTACTGAAAGCCAGGTCTACTTTTTCTAAAATTAGTGGGTTAAGTGGATTGAGATGTGCCTACATAGAAAAATTACAGCAAAGGAGCTGTCAAAGTGTTAACAATTTAACCTTTGAAAGCACCCGTAAAAAGCCCCAACAACAGAAACATTTCATCATATAGCTTGTGTCACTGAATGATTCACAAGGACAAAAGGGCACCTGTGACCCTGATTTGTACCTCTTTAGAGAGGAACTTGCGAGTGCATTTTGGAAAGAGAGGTAAATTGGATCAGGAAAGAGGCAGAAAGCAGGGAGGCAGCAAGTGCGTATCTATTATTATTAGTCACCAGGATTAAAAAGGGAGGAGAAACTGAGAAATTAAAAACAGGTCCAGTGGGAGATACTGTACACTAGGGGTGTCCAGCTTTGACAACTTTAAGATGGGTGGACTTCAACTCCCAGAAATTGTCAGCTAGCAAGGTTGGACACCCCTACCTCTGCAATCCACAATTTATTTCTGCTTCTCCAAGAGGGTCTGAGCCACGAAGCAAAAAGTACCTGCTGGACCTCCAGTTGTGAAGCTTCCTCTCAGGGTCATTGCATGGATAAAAAAGAAGCCTCTTGGATGGTGACAACCGAAAGGAAGGGTTGAATCCAAAACTTATGGAAGGTGGTTTGAAAAACAGGGGTGCTCTAAAGCATCAGACATTGTCTCACAAGGACTTGTTGTGGATGGTTGCGCAGCTTACCATCTGCAATGACTGGCTTTGGGATTTTTGGTGGGGAATTTTCTGTGCTGGGTCTGGAAATGCTAACAATGGAACCTGGAAATGGAGCTTTTTGAAGACACATAACATAACCCACATGGAGCACAAAGGAACAGTTCCCCAATTCTGGGGCTGTGGTTTCTAATTACGGATATCTGAATCCTCATTTACCTGATATTTGTGTCCGTTGGGGCTGAGGGAATGAAAAGAGAGGAACTCTTGAAAAAGCTCCAAATAGCAATCAGTTACTTCCTGCCAAAGAAAAGACACAGAGATCATTTACTTATTTCAGTTGGCTTTCGGGGTGCTTGCATCGAATAAAGATGAACGACAATGTATAAAAAGGAGACACATGAGTAATGCGATGAGTAACCGAGGCACCAACCCAAGGGCTGTTGGAAGCTCAAGCAGTTGAAATGGCTTCTCACCTGACAGTGCTGAAATTTAAATTTGAGTTTGGAATAATGGATAATTTTCCCTAGATTACGCACTACAGTCCTCCTCCGTCCTTTCTTGAATAAGCTGTGGATCCGCTGGTCAAAGTTTTCCTTTTCATTCTCCTGGCTGGC
>JANHZU010000488.1:0-13099 GCA_032468055.1 Acrochordus granulatus
AACACTTTGCATTTTTCTTCCCAGTAATTGATTGCTTCTTTCTCCCTCCTTCCATTTTCAGCATAGAGGAAGACATCTTCACAGCAGAATATCCAGTGCAGTACCTGATGGTCTGGAACGGCGACCTCTTAGAGAGCGAACTGTCCTAATAGATCAATTTTTGAGGCCCAACACAACTCATACATTCCGAGTAGGTTTGAAAGTTTGTAAGCACGGGATGAGAGTCAGTTTGGTGCAGTGATTAAGGGATCAAGCTAGAAACTAGGAGACTGTGAATTCTAGTCCTGCTTTAGTCACAAAGCCAGCTGACACCTTGAGTCAGTCACTCTCTCTCTCAGCCCCAGGAATCAGGCAATGGCAAACCACTTCTAAAAATCTTGCCAAGAAAACGTCAGGGACTTGTCTAGGTAGTCAACACTGACTAGAAGGTACACACAAACAAATGGAGTGAGAAATAAGCTAAATAACAAAAGTGCATATTTCAGCATGTGCATGCGATCCCTTTCTATTGTTCTCTCCCACATAACTGGAACTTGCCAGTTACTTGTTTAATTTTCTCCTAATCTTAGTTTCTCATTATGTATGATCCAGTGATTGAAGTTTATAAACAATTCACAAAGCATATTAATAAAGTAGGTTGTCTATCAATAACCATGATTTGAAGTTGTCATGGTTTATGATAATCCATAATCCCTGGATTGTATGCAGTGGCAGTCAAGATGTTATGATTGACAATTATAAATAAATGCAAACAGACTGTCTAGCCTTGATTTGTTTGAAACAAGCAAAGCATGTTGTTGCTAATTTTAGCATTTGTCCTGCATGTTTATTTGTTTTTGTACTGCACTCTTCTTAATTTATTCATCATATTTGTATAGCTGCCCATCTCACAAAATGTGACTTTGGGCAGTGCACAATAAAAACATTGAATACATACAAAATAAAGAATTAAAAATCAATACTACAGTTTTTAAAAAGGTAAGGAGAGAGTAACAAATTATTACTTTGTTATTAATTTTAAATTAAAAATTTAAATTAATTTTAATTAAAAAATTTTAAATTAAAAATATTAACAACAGTGAAGCTACCTCAACAACTCACTATTCCCTTTGTGCTCCTAAGCTGATGACAAAGCCAAGTCTTGAAGGACTTTTGAAAAGTTACCAGGATTGGACTCAGCCTCACCTTGGGGAGAGAGGGATAATGTTCGGTGGGTTTCACAGCAGAAAAGGCCTTTCTCTGGGGTCCTGCCAGTTGTCACTCTTTAGCAGACCTGATCCGCAACATATCTCTTCTGCCAGACCTGATGGGATGGGGTGATATAACCAAGAAGAGGAAATCCCTCAAATAACTCAGCCCTATCCCCCATGCTTTATAAGTCAGAACTAGCATTTTGAATTGAAGCAAATTGGCAACCAGTGCAGCTTGCAAAGCAGAGCTATAATTTGTGCTGTTCTTGCCTGTGCCGCTGCATTCTGTACCAGCTGAAATTTCCAGATACTCTTCAAGAAATATATATGATTACTTTATGTAGAGCACACTCCAATGGTTTATCCAGGAGGCTACCAGGACATGAGTGATTATGAGCAGAACCTCCCATCTTGTTCTTACAGTGAAGCTATCAAAGCATGATAAGACAAGGGAGTTTATCAGCTGACTTATCACAAAATCAGATCCTAATTAGGGCTTGAGATAAGTGAACTTTAGATTGGGTTCTGTGACTAAGGGAAGATTAGATCCTATGTGTCTCGGTTTAATCTTTGCACCACACTGATTCTCAAAAAAAGCAAAGCATATGATTAATTTAAAGCTTCTATGTATGTCTTTCAGTCAGATACACCTCATAAAAGGTCATTGATTTCTATGGATCTTGCTAATCAGTTATGGACAGGACAAGGGGTAGTAACAGGTAAGGCCTATTCCATTCAATATCTTTTTCCAACATGAGTATAGCAGTGTAGGCTATAGGATTATAGAAATCAGTGAATTCAGTTTTCTGATATTTAACATGTTGGTGTTTGTTGGAGAACGGGATAAATTAGGAATCTATTTGTTGTCTCATGTTTAAGTTAAATGCAAATAAATCAAATATATTAGTTAATACCATATGACATAAATATGAAAAAGTTGCAGCAGAAAATCTGAGTTCTCTTTATAAGCTTGGTGTTGACCTCCATTGCCTTTGTAGCTGAAGAGGGCCTAAAGAAATAACAAGTAAAGAAGTATCTAAGATTTAATTAAAATTGTAAAAATTAATGAGTTCAGACTGAAAAGATATGTTTGAAGAAAAGATGTGAGCTTTTTTCCTAAAAGCTGAAAGTGTGGCAGCAACTCATGAGAAAGTGGAGCAGCTAAATTAGGACCAAAACAGGAGGAAGACCTTTTCTATGTGCCCAGCAAAGAGATCTTAGAAAGTGAAGGCAAGTTTAAGAGGCCCTCTTCTGCTCACTTCAAGATAGGTTCATACTGAGGTATGCATCCCTCAAAAATAGTATCCTTCAAAAAGCCAAGCTCAATATTTTTAGGACACAAAGGCCAAAGCCAAAACTATTAAACTGGAGGGAAAATGGTATTCAGTTATGTAAATCTTTCAACATTGGCTTCTGGGATTATGCACAGTTTAGCCATCTAAATGGTTAAATGATTTTAGCAGCATTTGAAGTTTTTGGATGCATTATAGATTTAGTCCTGCATTGTTTTAGATAAATTGGATGTAAGATAGATCCTGTTTGTGAGATATAGACAATTGTTGTGAGAGTCCATCTGGCTAAGGAATAGTTGCAGTTGGCTTCTAGATGTAATTTTGCAACCATAAACTATGCCACCAGAGAAAGCTTGGTGTCAAGGGCTGCTCCTATAAATCTACTTTTTCAGAGGAAGTACAGTCCTCCCCACAACAAGCTGTACTCTAATCCAGGAGCCTGAACTGATGAACAAGAACTCTATAGCTTGTGGACTTAATTTCAACTTGTTTACTTTATCCAGCACTAATGAATTCAGCAATCATTTAAGAGAATAAGCTATTACCCTGGAGTTAAAATACAGGGAGTAGCAGAATTGCATGTTATTTGCATACTGATAGCATCTATGTCAGTGCTCTATATAATATCTACCAATTATTTCAAGTAGATATTGAACAGCAGGAAGAGAACACAGAAGACCAATGGCTTTGATATCAAAAGTAGTCTTCCTGTACAGTCCTATGACAATAAATACTAGAATACAGTAGAATAGTGCCAAAAGGCCCAGCACTATTAGAGTAGTTCAGTAAAAAGATGTTTCTGTAATCCACATTCAGTTCCTGTGTAAGTCATCCTCCAAACTGACCAAAGCAATCCTAGTTTCATGTGCTGGCCAAAAGCTTCAGTGAAATGAGTCAGTCTCTTTCAGATGTGTTGGAAATTATAAGTGGAAATTACCACTTTCTTGCTGATCTTAGCCAGAAATGTTGGACTTTATCGTTCTAATTCAAGGAAATGTTTTTTTGATGATTGTGATAGGATGGGGGTTTAACTCAGAGAAGGCAAGAGGAATGCTGAACATAGTTACAGAAAAGATTTGAGGCCTGGGAAAGTAGAAAATATGAGAAAGAAATTCAAAACAATTCTATCTTGATTGTGATATGTGAAGTGGAGAGAGAATTTGATGGGTTTTCAAGTTTCTGTTGCAACACTGTAATCTCACTGAAGTACATTCCAAGACTCCTGCCAACTCCTATCTCAAAGAGCTAACAAAAATGGATTTCTTTAGAATACATGCTTGATGAATACAGTGTAATAATCAACCACTAATCAATTTACCAGCTCAGTATCCATTCAGATTATAGCACCAAACACATTTACTGAAGATTAATAAGGAATTAACAATGGTATCTCCTGTCTTGATTCACCACCCGATTGACCAACTGCAATGCACTCTATGTGGGCTACCTTTGAAGACTATTTGGAAGGTACAATTGGTACAAGTCTACTTATTATTCAGCACTTAAGTGACAGGAATACAGTACATTACATTTGTGATGCAAGTGCTGTTTTGGTTGCCAATATACTTCCAGTTGCAATTTAAAGTGCTGGATTTAACCTGTAAAGTTCTACCAGGCTGATGAGGTACTTGCAGAATGGCTTCATTAGCCAGAAGAACCTGTATGATTTGTGCATTCTAGAGAAACTGTTGGTTTTCCGAAGTAGGTGGTCTGAGGCCTGTCAGTGTTCTCTGTGTACTGTAATTCCTGGACAGAAATAGCATTCTTTTAGGAATTAGTCCTGAGGAAAAGCAACAACAAGCAATGTTTTTTCCTCTTCTTTTGCACAGATTAATTATTGCTATTTTAAAATCTTCTAAACTTAGCTGGCCATCTGTGTAACATAACTGGTACTATGTCAGAATGCCTTCCAGTCCAAGTACTGTATGCCTTCCAATTATTGATATGCATATGAAATGAAAACAATTTTCCGAATAAATGAACTGCAAAATTCCTTTTATAATAAATTTATCTGATGATATGTTGAAAGATGAGAAGACGTATAGATGCTATTGTTTTACAACACTGAAGTCAGTATTTACATGTGAACACATGCATGATGTTTCTCATTGGTTTATTCCATCTAACTATTTATATATGTGTTTATTTTTTTAACAAGACTTACGTTCCAATCAGAAAGACTTTGGTGGTTCATAAACTAAATATAACAGCATATGGCACTTTGCTCCACTTTAACCTGCACCATTTTCACAACCTCTGATCTTTCCATCTTACACGGATGAAAAAGGGATGCAGGGAGAATCAATAATGAGAAAATCTCTCTTCAGATTTCAGCACTGGAATAGAGGCAGCAACATCCTCAAGGAACCCAGCTAGCAGGCAAAATGTGCCCCCCCAAAAAAATAAAAACAGGAAAAGTATGACAGAAACCGTGGGAAACTGTACAGATAGTTACTGGATTACAACCAGGATTGTTATCACATGACTGCATCACTTAGCAACAAAAATCCAGGCAGTCCCGTTGCTGTTGTAATCCCAAAATGCTCAGATCATTAAGTTGAAGTGGCAGGCGTCCCATGTAAGGAGTGTTGGGGTTTTGTAGGGGATGGGGAGGCCCTGGGAGGCCCAGCACAGGCTGCCTGTGAGTAAGGGGAAAGAGGTACTGTAGTGCAGCAGCTGAGGGAAGGAGGGTATAGATGCATGGGAGCACAAGGGGGGTCAAGGGAAGGAGGCGGCAGTGTGGTATTCAGGAAAACGGGATGGGAAGTGACTGGCAACCTTCTTTGCCAGCTTTCCCATTGAATTTGCTTGTGAGAAATTGGCAGGAAAAGTCACTAATGTGATCACATTACCACAGGATGCTGCAAGTACTGTAAGCGCAAGCTGGTTGCCAAGCATGTGAACCATGTTTACATGACTGCAGAGGTGCTGGGATGGCCAGAACTTTGAGGATCAGTCATCAGTACTACTTATTCAATGCCATCAAATGGTCACTGAATGAGTGATCAGTGAACAAGGGTCACCTGTAATGCACTTCCTGGTGACAGAATCAGCAACATGGTTGCAGAACCTAACTGTCTTTCTTGGTTAAAATTGACCGCCTCTGCAGCACAGAACTAGCACTAGAAAATAGCATCTTAAACAAAAAATCAGAATTAAATATTCTGGTTGCATGGATTGCATTTATTTAAATCTCTATATTGACTGATTCTTTTTTTCTTGCAGGTTCACAGTTCCATGCCAGATCATTCCAAAAAAATCCATCTTTCTCTAGGAGGAGATTTCAGGTTGCATGATGACATTTAGGAGGAAGAGGAGAAGAAAAAATGGCACTCAGTCAAAATCCTCAATAGTTCGGCAGTCCCCGGGAAAACTGAAATATTGTCTCTGAATGTTCAGTATCTGTGCATATTGTCTTAATGTGGAGTACTATTTGGTTTCTAAAAGTATACATTTCTACTAAATTGATAGGAAAGTGCCCTTCTTGTTCCTGTTTGTTAAGCAGCCCATATGTAAGTCATAATTCATTTTAGGATTCTCAGAGCACCTTTGAAACTACTAATTGTTGGCAGATTGGCCTTTTGCTTTCTTCTGCATTTCGGATGTCTTTAACTTCTTTTCTGAGAAGGCTGAAAATTTCTGTATTCCTCTGCAATTTATTTGTTAAAGTCTTCTGTCATATAACAAAACAGAGCTTTTTAAAAACAAAGAACAAAACAAAACATTGTCCAGTCCTACCCATAACAAATAATTCTTAGCTAAAATTTTGCTTGCTTCTGCACAAAACAAAACTGAGATAGAAAGGTTTTGGGTTGCATAGTTCCCTTATTCTAAAAGCTCCTAAAACATGCTTATGGGGCCCTTTAAACATCTTTCTGTTCTTGAATATAAGAGAAAAATCACTAAATTTTGAAAAGCACTTAAAGTTACACATACATACCCTGGAAGAATACCTTACAAGAATAAAAATAAAAACCCAATTCAGTATATTAATATAACTCTGTTGGGTATATCTTTACACAAGCAATTTTATCCCTTTGTAACCATAAATGTTTTGTGATTCTACCCTTATTAGAGTTATTATAATTGATGTGGAATGCTTTGGATAAAGGTGCTTCAGAAATATTTCATCCATGTAGCACCAACTAGCCACTTGTTAAAGCAGTTTTTTTATAATTTTCTTTATACAGTGGAACCTCAGATTGCGAGCACCTTGGTGCACAAAGTTTTCGCAAGATGAACAAAATTTTTTAATAAAATTTATTTTGGTTGACGAGCGGCAACTCACAAAACGAGCACCACATGATGAGCTTGTGCGGGAAATCTCACAACGGAGCCGACGATTCTCCTCTCTTAAACAGCATAAACTAAGTGAAAGGCGTTCAAGAGAAGGAACTGCCGAGACTCGGACTCCAGATTCTCCCTCCAGGCAGTCCCCTCCCCCTCCTCTCCTCCCTCTCATCTCCCTTGCACCAGCCAGGACTGTTCTCAAAGCGCACATGCACACAAAAACACACAAATCCTCATCACCCGCACCATCGAGCCTGTCCCTTGCTGTCCATCTCTTCTTCCCTCATAGCACAGAGGCAGGTTAAGACAAGAAACATTTCCAAACCGCTCAGGAAAGACCACCAGAAAGACGTTACTGAGGGAAAAGGGAAAAGGCCTTTTTGCCTCAGCAGTGGGGGCAGCAGATCCTCTGAGCCAGCAAGGGGTGCCAGACAGCAGCTGGCCTAGCAACAGCCAAGGACAGAATCTACCTCGAAGCAGATCCATAAGTGCTGGTTAGTTTGTTCTATTTCTGCATTATATTGTGTGTTAATAATTGTTACTTGTTTCAGATGTTAGAGACAATCATTTCTACATAAAATTCTGTTGAAAATGATTTTTTGTGAATATTTTTGTGAGCATGGAGCGGATCTTCCAACTTTCCATTGTTTCCTATGGGAAACCTCGTTTCAGTTTAAGAGCAGTTCGGACTAAGAGCAGTCTTCCGGAATGGGTTAGGCTCATAATCGGAGGTTCCACTGTAACTGCCTTTAAAGACTTCAGTGCAGTCCCAAGATTTGATTTTGAGTAGTTGCATAAGGTGTTATGTATAAATCACTAAATCGGGTGTGTCCAATTTGCCATGGATTCTTTCCAGATTTCCTAAGTGGAACGTTAAATCCCATCATTGTATCAGGACCTTGTCTTGCAACATAATTTGATCTTCTGTTAGTAAGTTAAGTGTTAAATAACACACAAAAGAAATGAAGGTTCTTTCTTGAACACTGTTTCAATCAACAAGCATTTTGATGTATCTATTGGAAACAGAAATCCCTAAATACACCGAATTAGAATTCTTTAAAATTCTCTGCCTCTTGTTTTTGCTGCGTAGTCCTCTTGCTATAACTGTTTCAGCTTACCTATAGATCAGTTATGTAAAATATCATCAAAAGTCAGCTTTTTGCTGTTCATTCAGTATGTGACTACTGAAAGATGATTTAGAGAACAATTTCATTTATTGCCAATTATTAATAACTCAAAAGCTAGAGAATAGCTCAGATGGATTTATTTATGCAGTATCATAGATACATCGCGAGCTGGTGCTGGTGCTGAATTGTCAGATTTCTCTTTCTTAAAAGTTTTAATGTAAATGTAAAATTAAATATTTTTGTCTATACATTCAGCAGTCCCAAAATCCAATGGATCTGTGAAAATGTATATAGAATGGTAAAGTTTGGAAATTGCTTTAATTTGTATTTTTATGAATACCTACCCAATTTACCTTTCCCAAATATAAGTATAATTTATATGCTGAAATAAAAGCTTTTCAAAATATTAGTATGATGAATTAACATATTTATATCACATCATTAGTAAAAAAGCACTTTAAACATTATGTCTACTCTAAAAAATCCATGACAGTTTAATGCGTATAAAATACATAAAACTTTTATCCAGATACTTTGTAAAGTAAATTTGCACATTGATGTAGGAAGTGATTTAAAAAAGATACAATGATAAAATGGACAACTTGGAAACTAAGATAAACTTATTTCTGACAGTGCCTAATCAAGAATAAATTAGGCAGCTTCCTACTGTTCTAAGAAGATTTTAAATCAGATCAGATTCATGACCAAGAACTGTGTTTCTATGAAACTCTTGATTAAAATTAATGACTGTTAGAATAGCATCTAGAGGAAGTGAAACAAAAGTGAAACAAAAAGACATACTTTTAAAAAATGAAAAAAGACTTATATAATGATGAGCTGTCTGGAATCACATATGTGAAAATAGTAGCCATAAAAGTCAAATAATAAACAGAAGGTTGCAGTAGGAACAACATTTACATATGATTTACGTTCTCTGTGGAATAAAGGTAACGGTTTGTCCTGCCAGTTGTGTCCAGTTCTAGGAGGCGGTGTGCGTCTCCAATTCCTAGCCAAAGAGCCAGTGTGTCCGAAGACATTCTGTGGTCATGTGGCCAGCACAACTATATGCTCAGGCACCTGGACACTGTTACCTTTCCCACCAAAGGCAGTACCTATTTATCTACTTGCATTTTTACATGCTTTTGGTTGGCAGGAGCTAGGCAGAAAATGGGAGCTCACCCCTTAATGTGGCAACTCTTGGTCTTGAAGTTGAACCACTGACTTTCTGGCTGATAAGCCCAGCACTTTAACTGCTCGCGCCACTGGGTGTCCTGTGGAATAAACACATTGCTAAGGTCTAAAACTATGTTAATAATTGTTGCTTTACCGGTCACCAAAATCTCTGGACCACATGCCATTCCCAACACCTTAAGATTGCACTGCTGAATTTCTGTGCCAAAATAACAGATCATGCATGGGTGTTATATATATTGCTCACTCTCTTTGCACTCATAATTAAAGTCGAGGCTCCTGTCCCATGCCCATTTTTAACCCTGGCTTCAGAATCCCATTTACAGTTAGTTTTGCAAGCCAACTTCAGACCATATGTTGGGATTTTTTCCAAGTTTTAAATGGAAGTTTTCAATATTCCAATTTTCAATTATCAACCCCAAAAGGAGACTGACAGAGACAACAGTTTGGGTTACCTCTGTGTTACTTCCCATGTCTGTCTGAGACAACAAAATCAGATTTTTTAGAAGAAAAATTTAGCCTCACCTCTTTTTAACAGTGTCACTCCATAAATCTTTGGAAGCTCAGAAGGATGAATTACAGCCTTTTGACACTTGACACTATTTCTGTGAGAGCAGGCTGGGGATGGTTGAAAAATACATTCAAGGATGGAACAGAAGCTCTACAGGCGCAACAAATCCAAAAAGCAGGATGTGGTTGAAAAAGCTGTTTTCTTACCTCGAGAAAGGAAAAGAATTTGGAAAAGCTTCATCTTGATTTCAGGGAACAGCCTGACCTCAATACCTGTACCCTTGACTATATTTTATCTCTGTTTTGACAGAAGTGGCGAAGTAAGGTTTCTCCCCTATAGAATGTGTTAATTTGCAGGTTAGACTACTGTATGGAAAGGTCCCTCAGAATCATTCATTTTTTTCTTCCATCTTCTGATCTCCTGATTTGCCCAGAAATGAAAATCAAGCTGTGCACACTGATGGTAGGATAATATGACATAGGAAGTTACTGTGTTTTTTCATTTCTGTATAGAAAAACAAGCACAAGGCATTTCTGTTCAATCAGTTGTGCCCTCGACTTGTATCACAGGACCTTGAATTCCCCAGGCAGCAGAACTGTAAGAGGAAAAATACTTCTTCTTGAACATGGAGCTGGGTCAGTTTAAGAGACGTATGGCAGAGGGGTGCTGGATTCTGTTTAAGAAAGAGCTTGAATGGAGAGGGTTTGGCACAGTGGAAGGTGAAAAACAAAACTTTGGTCACATCTAACAAATATGGAGGACCAATTAATTGCTTATTGTTGTTACTTAAATTGGATAGAAATTACATTGGGATTACAGTGCACTCAGAGGATTAATCTTTCTTTCCGTAAACACAATCCCAACAATTTGTTTCTGAAAACTGTGGACATAACTGTTAAAACATAATTAATCCTAAAATCCTGTTATAAAGTAGGAAGGTTTTACATAGATGATCCTTTGTTGTTTCAGTGCTGCTGCAGAATAAAACCCAAAAGATAAACATATGTTGGAGAAAATTCATATTATGAAGAGAGAGTTTTGCAATTACAGACAAACCAGTGATTAAGAGGTTGTATCAGGGAACTTAATTGGTTCTCAGTAAATGAAAATAGAATATATATGTTTATTGAGAAACAATTAAGTTCCCTGATACCAGCCTCTTAATCATCAGTTTGTTTGTAACAGCAAAACCCTCTATTCATACATATGAACTACTGTTAAATATAAAAACTATCAATCAACTTGTCCCATGTCCATATGCAAGTTCTTTTGTGCTGTTCTTCATATGGCTCTATAAGGAAATGAATTTATTATGCTGTTGTATAATATACTTTTAGCAAGTTGTCTGGGCCTTTCCACCTGCCACCATTTGCATTTCCCAATTTATTTATTATTTATTTCTTAAACTTGAATGCCAATCTCACAAAGAGTGACTCTTGGTGGCTTACAATCCATAAAAAGTGAAAACAATGTTAATAACAAAGGTTAAAATTGATCTACAAATTAAAATTTAGACTAGATATGGAGGAGGGCAGCAAACGTACATGGGGGAGGTGAGGCAACTTAATCCATTACGACATAATCTCCATTATGACATCCCTTCCTTAGGACCCCATGCCAACTGGCAGAGCCAGGTCTTCATGGTCTTTCAAAAGGCCAGCATGGTGCAGGTGGATCTCACTTCAGGGGACAGAATATTCCAAAGAACAGGAGGCATGGCAGAAAGGCTCTTCTCCTGGACCCTGCCAGCCAAAACTCCTTGATTGATGGGGTCTGCTGTATGCCTCTTCTGCCGGCCCTGGAGTGACAGGCCATTCCCAATAGGGTGAGATGTTTACACAAATAACCTGGACCCATGCCATAAAGGGCTATAAAGGTGAGAATTAACACCCTGAATTGCACCTAGAAGCAAACTGGCAACCAGTGCAGCTCACGGAACAGTGATGTATCATGGGCCACCCTAGGGGCCTCAAAAACTATCCACACAGCTGTGTTCAGCAGTTGTAGCTTCCAGATGTTCTTCAAGGGTAGCCCCATGTAGAGCACATTTCAGTAGTCCAAATGTAAGATGACTAGGGCATGAGTGACTTGAGCACAAGGACTTCTGATCCAGAAAAGGACTCAACTGGCACACAATCCACAGTTGTGCAAAGGCTCTCCTAGCCCCAACTACCACCTGCTATTTGAGCAGGAATTGAAAATTGAAGAGAATCCCCAAATTGTGCACCAAGTCTGGGGCAGTGCTGTCCCATCCAGGATTTTAAAGTTCTGGATCCCGAAGTCCCAGGCATCCAAAGCCACTTGGTCTTGCTCGGGTTCAGCCAAAGCATGTTGTCCCCCATCCAGACCTTCACAGCCTCCAGGCACCATGAGAGGACAGTGGTAGCATCACTAGGGTCACAAGGGATGGAGATATAAATTTCAGTCTCATCAGTGTACTGGTGACACCTCATCCCATGGTGACGGATGATCCCATCCAGCAGCCTCATATAGATATTAAAACAAGAGAAAGTATCGAGCCTTGTGGCATGGTATAAAGGAGCAGCCAAGAATTGGACCTTTCACTCCCTATGACTGATTGGCCATGGAGAAAGGAGCCAAACCAGCATAAGACTGTGCCATCCACCTCCAGCCCCCAAAGGCAGTCCAAAAGGATACTATGATCGATGGTATCGAAGGCAACCAAAAGGTCGAGAGCAACTTTCCTGACCATCTGCAACTTTAGAGATAGGTTGAAATGTGAATTTATGTGGAGAATGGGTATGGAAGTGGTGGTGAGAACTGGCTCATTTGAATCTAGAAGATGGGGCAGTTAATGGGAGGGAATATCAACCCCAACATATTTTTATTACAGTAACAGTGAAACTGATTATAAAGATTGAGAAATATTTCACTGTAATTTGTCGTTCAGTCACCCAGTCATGTCTGACTCTTCATGACCCCATGGACCTCAACAGGCCAAGCCTCCCTGTCCTGCACTGCCTCTTGTAGTCTGCTCAAATCCACACCCATCACATCTACAATGCTATTTAACCATCTCATCCTCTGCCATCCCCTTTTCCTTTTGCCTTCTGTCTTTCCAATGAATCCTCTCTTTGCATTAAGTGGCCAAAGCATTTAAACTACAGCTTCAATATCTGTCCTTCCAATGAACAGTCAGGGTTGATTTCCTGTAGGATTTACTGGGTTGATCCCCTTGCCATCCAAGGGACTCTCAAGAGTCCAGCACCACAATTCAAAGGCATCAATTCTTTGATGCTCATCCTTCCTTATGGTCCAACTCTCACAGCCATACATATTACTGGAAAACCATAGTTTTGAGTATACAGACCTTTGTCAGCAAGGTGGTATCTCTGCTTTTTAATATGCTGTCTAGGTTTGTCATAGCTGTCCTCCCAAGGAACAAATGTCTTTTCATTTCATAGCGTCAGTCACCATCTGCAGTGATCTTGGAGCCCAAGAAGGTAAAATCTGTCACCGCTTCAATTTCTTCCCTTT
>JANHZU010000491.1:1287-12176 GCA_032468055.1 Acrochordus granulatus
GCTAAACTATCTACGTTAATGAGATATCTCTCGCCTGGCGACAAATCATCTACCTAAGCCCACCCAAAAGATTGATATTTGGGGAGGGTTGAAAAATTAAAGAGAGGCTTTGCTCCCACTGTTAATTTTCATTTTTTTATTATTATTATTTTTTAAATTTTATTTTAACGAGGCAGTTTTAGTCCTTTGGAAAATGTCAGGGTTGCTTTGGAAAACTGTAAAAAGAGGCCGGATTTAATTGCTATCCTTTTTTTTTCTAAAAGCCTCCTATAAATGTAATTGGTATTTTAATACCAAGTTATCAAATCCTATGGTGTCTTGTAGCCTCAACATATTTTAAAACAAACGAGATAGTCAGATTTAACATTTTAATGATCAATTTCCTTATTATTGATAAAGGCTTAAGCATCCGCGCCAAAAGAAAGAAATGGTCCATTTGTATTGGCCCCCTCCCCAAAAAGAAAGGGCCATAAACTGTTTAACAAACTATACAGCACAAAAAGATAAAGTTAAAAGAGGCAGAGATACATACACAGACATTCACATAGAAAGAGAGTCAAACAAATAAAATATTTAAAAAAGCAAAGCAAAACAAAACAAAACCACATACACTCGTAGAGGTTCTTGCTGGTTATATAGCACTACATAAAAAGCTGTTAAAGGGTTTTTATGAGTTCTTTCCTCTACAGCTATAAAAACCAAGGTTTCGATTGGTACTTAAATGCCATTATCACAAGATGTTGGGGTGTCAATACTGAATTAAGATGATTATAGTTTTTCATATATAACATTGACTTTTCAGCTCCCTGGTATCACCCCCTCCTAGCCCACTCCCCAGTTATGCCTCCCCCTCCTCATCCTCTTCTGTTCCAGCTGAGAGAAAGCTATCTTGTGCCTTCCCTTAGCTCAGAACCACCACAGTTGTGGGTCTTCTTAACTAAGCATTTACATGCGCCCTTCCTCAAAAGTAGCAATGTCTCCCCACCCAAAGCCTACTTCAAACCACAAGGTGCTTTTAACCAGGAAGGATGCTAGAGAAAGGGGGGGAGATTAAAGGAGGAAGGAGGAGTTTTTTCTATTTTTTCCTAACATTGCTTGCATTGCTTTCAGCTTTTGCTAACTCAACAATCCGCCCCCCACATATGACCACACAAAAAGTAAATTCTAGGAGTCCTTTAGCTCCCTCAGTGACTATTCCAAGGAGGTTTCCTCAGATTGTTGGAAATTGGAGCTTTCTATATCCTTCCTGCTTCAAAAGATCCCAGTGTTAATCCTCAAATATGAAGTTACCCTACTGTATAAGCTAGTTTCTTCAGTCATTCTCCTTCACATCCTAACATACACAGATGTCATTACTTCAATATGATGAAATTACAGGTTTTTGTGACCTATGACCTCACATTTTGTACTGGGAATCCTGGAAAGGGCCAAACATTCCAGCCTCTCTTCCTCCAGCCCCTCATCACCCTTACACAGTTGTATTTGGTTGACATCCCAAAGATGAATCCAAAACCATTTGGTTTATAAACCAAAGAGCCCTTTCAAAAGAAATAATTTTGAAACCCTGTGGATCTTTTCTTTCAGTCAAAATCCTGAGACATCCCTTGAAATAATTCATGCTATGGTGCCTATTTAGTCGGAAGGGAGGGTTAAAAATATTTAAAGCTTAAAAGTTATGTTTTAAATGAAATAGCAGGCTTTCATTTATTTAAAGATTATTTTTTTCTCCAACCCTTCTTCCTTCATGAAAGGAATTTCATTCTTTGAAATGCTTGAAATGAGTGTTTAAAAATAAAGTCAAGGTTTTATTTCTATATTTTCTTTTTGTGTCCGCTAAGCAGAAGAAACACTTTTTAAAAATGTTTGATTATTGTTATCCATAAATTTTTCCATTTATAGAACAAAACAGAGGCCAGCATTTTTCTTCTCCAAAATTCTCATATTTATAAAGCAATCTCTGAAAATTTTACTAAGAATTCAGCCCACTTCTTTAATAACTAAGCCACAAACTTTTCAAGGTTTATATGTGAACTGCAATCCTACACCACTGAACTTACTAGGTTTTATCTCTGAATAGGTATGTACAGGATTGCTCCATAAGCTTTCTCAAAAATGATTTCCCACTATTAGTATGTATTTACAACCAGTCTTAAATACATAGGATTTGCTGGCATTTTTAAAAAGGATCTACCTGACTGGCATCTCTTAACTGTATTTGTTAATCTTCAAATGCTTACTTACCCAGCTGTGTGTGTGAGAGAGAGAGAGAATGAGAGCGGAGCCAGAACCAAGATAAGAGAGCTGAGTTGTCTTGGAAGTTAACATTTTAACCAACGTGCAGGGCAATTTAGTGTTTGATATCCTATGAAGAATCAGTCATCAGCATCAAATCATTGGTATACTGTACTTGGGGCCTCTGATGAAAGGCAAATGTTTCTATTATAGGGGATGGGGGAGAGGAAAAAAAAAAACCATGAGAGAAAGTGAGAATATAATTTACAAATACCCAGCGGAGGAAAGATTTATTAGAAAGTCTTCCCCCAAAATACATCACTTGGTAAATTCTAAGTTCTTATTGTTTTATAGCTCTGTGAGTGGATTTGAAAAAGAAAGGTTTTTTTCCTATTAATTAGTACAAAGTACATTTGGCTAAAAGACTGCAGCTTTTATGTATTTTAGAGGTGTTGAACATTGCCTGGAATTGCAGTAGAAAGAGGATGATGGGATTCTGTTTTCTTGTTTTTTGAATACACACATTTAATTTCTCCTTTTTTTCTTGAAGTTCAGTTGTAATGTAGAAAACCTCTGGTGTTTCATCCATTTATGTAATATTGACTGTTTGTGACATTTTGTTCTCTTTCTTGTACCTTTTTTTTTTTATAAAACATCTTTTATAAAACACCTTTAAAATTGGTTTTTCATCTCTCTTTTTTCACCCCTTATCAGTCTCTTCCACTTTTTGTAGGGTCCCTTTGTGGATTAAAAATGCTTTTGAATACTGCCCTGGAAAATACATGTTTCACAGGCACACAGAGAAACGTGTACACACACGCACACACATATGTGCACTGCATATACATACACACACACACACAAAACATACACTATGTATACCTTTTTTATAAAAAGATAATGGTTTTGAAGTTGCTTGGACCTAATTGTATTTTGAAAGGACCGTGTTAGAGGTAAATTTGTTCCTGTTTCATTCTGAAGGTCCTCGTCTTTTTTTAATGTATCTTATCACAAATACAAGATACGCAGGAATTTGTGTTGCCAGGGAATTCCCTCAAGTTCCTCAAAAGCTGGACAAGTACACTGGAGATTGAATAGTTCAACAACCCTGCAAATCCTTAAGGATTTTATGATGATTCTCTTAAAATTGCCGTACTGTATAGTGATCTACAACCACAATTTCCATCAAAGTATACCCAGATCTGTGTGGATTGGACAACACATATCTCCTAAAATTTGTGACCTATCTTTCATCTCTAGCTAAATAAATCCTTTATTTTGAAAATGGCCGTATAAATATCAAGTCATTCTGACATAACAAAACAAGCAGAGGGGCCAAAGGATATTGCTCGGTGTATCATTGTGCGGTTAAAGAACTGTTTGCTTACAGTCACATATGAAGCTGGGGGAGAAACACACACACACATTTAATCATACTCTCGGTAGCTAGTTTAGCATTAAATTGTTCCCACAAAGCCTTGTTAAGACAAATGGGAGTTGTGCAGTGATACAAACTGCCCTTCTTTGGCTCTGGGTATGTGTAGGAGATCTTCTCGCAGCCTTTGTGTGACAAGTTTCATCCTTCCTTCGTTGCTCGCCTTCCAATGGACCGAGTATTTGTACCTTCTGAGAAGAAACGCTCCAGAAAGATCGCCATCATTAGTCCTATATTTTATGCTTGGGGATTTATTCACATTGGTTTAGAGCAACAATTCCGTTTATTGTTCGTAATGAAATCAAGGTGTTGTGGACTCAAGAGGGAAAGGAACTGCGGTCCGGTTATTTCTATCATGGAGTGATAGCACCACCTAACGACCATTCGAAGTACGACTCCCGTAAAAATTATAGATGGCCAATAAGCAAAGATGGGTTAGGGAGATTGGCTGTGATGCTTTTATGGATCCCCTTTTTTCTTTTCTATTGTGTGCATTGTAAACGATGTTTCCTATGATAAATCATGGAGGAGTGCATAAGATTTCTTCTATGTCTGTAACTGGAAAGTGACCACCGTCTCCTTCTTAGAAATGTTGGTTAATTATACCATGCTGCTTTCCATCCAATCATTTTCAGGGAAATAAAAGAAAGAGAGGGGCATTCTGCTTTTCAGAAACCACTATTGTTTCAAAGCCCGAGACTAAACAATTGAAGTATTCTGCTCTGCAAGGGAAAGCTTGGGTTGTAAATAGATTAAAAAGAGGGCAGAAAAAGCTTTCCAGAACCAGACGTCTGGCCAAAACTTGGAGTGTGTGTCTACATTTGGTAGTGGTGGTAATGGAGGTGTTTTGGGGGGAAGGAAGGGGGTTGTTGCTGAGAGTTTATGGTCCAGGATGCTAGCAATTTGAAAGTGATAAGAAATGCTAGACAAAGGCTGAAGCAATCCAGAACACAGGATTTTCAGAGAACCCACAAGAAGTGGATAAATTAAGAAATGCTTTCTTTCTTTTTCACCCCTTTCTCATTTCATTTTTTTCTCATGCTTTTTAGATTTTTCTTATTTCTGAGTGAAACAGACAAAAATGCATCCCTGCTTTTTCTTCCTTTTCTTCCCCCACCATTAAAAGCCATTCTGGTAATTTAGGAGCTTCTGAAAGTTTTTCCTACTCTTGTTTGCTTTACAGTTGCTTAGTTCCTTAACCTTCAGAAATTTATACCCTATAAAGTTTTATGGTGGTCATATTCTTTTATTGCAGCCTACCGCACAGAATTTTCTTCTCTCTTTTATGACAAGCTACTCTCCTATTTCTACTCCAGTAAAATCCAGCATCCAGAAATTATTTCATTTTCCTTTTAGAATATATATCCCTGTGTATGTGTACACACACATATACGCAAATACAGGCTTGTCTGTCTTCATTAATGAAGATAATCTGTGTGTGTATTTCAAAGGACTTGATTATCTTTCAAAGATAATTATGCAGTTATGTGGATTTTGGACATAAGTAAAACTGGAAATAAGAATGCATGATTTTCATTAAGTAGGGTATAAAGGAATCCAGGTGATTTTGACAAAATCCAGAAATATTATCCTGCTAATCTGAGTTATTTTTGGGGTAAAATTACAAGAATATTTACTGGGCATTGGAAAATTCTTACTTCCCTCCTTCCTTCCTTCCTTCCTTTCCTTTCTTCCATCCATCTATTCATCCAAAGCTGGAGAATTCTGGATCATTTTCAGGACTGTGGAAAAGAACTTCCATGAGTCTACACCACCCTCCTGTACCATGTCAACATATATTCATTCACTCACACATGTTCCCTCGTTCATTCATGCATTTTTTTTCCTGGCCTAAAAGTAACAAGAAAGACTCTTTGAGCCACATATCGAAAGACAGAGAACCGCTTTATTTCTGTTTTGCTGAAAAAATTTAGAGATGGAGCCGACTTCACACGGAAAGAAAAATACACAAGAATGGGTTTTTCCTAAAGACAAAGGAGAGAATCTCCAACAAACCAAACCAAACCTAAAATATCTTTATAATACACGCTAAATAGCCACTAAAGAAAAACAAACACAACTGCAAATATTTCTGACGGTTTAGAAGAAGCAGTATAACAGAGTGAGATATAGGTAGGGTCCCCTTTAACTGGATTTTTATTCTGAGGCATTAAACAACTGTGGAAAATACATTTCAACCTTATGGAACCGAAGAAACATTTTTTTCAACATTTTTCCTCTACAGAGAGAATTTTCTCTAATGAAATCAACTAGTTTCTCTTATTAATCCATGCATTAGCAAAAATGGTCTTCACTAATAAGGTCTAGGAACACGTCTATGACTAAAATTAGTTAATATGCTAATACATGTGTAGAGAATGTTTTTTCTTTACAAAATGTTCATGTTAACCTTAAAAGAATTTCAGAGCAGTTTTTCCGCACTGCTTAGGGTGTCTGGTTGGCTTTGAAAATCTTTGGAGGCAAAGAAATTTGTATAAACAAAATCCTCCTACATCTTTGCTGGTGCTCTAGACTCCCAGTGCCAGCAGTACTACCTAAAAAACAAACAGTACCTCCAGATTTCTTTTTATTAGGAGAAGTTAAACAAACAAATGCAGAAGCTGGGACTTTTCCTTTAAAAATCTAATATAAAATTGATTTTCAAAACAGTATAAATTTAGCAGAATTTAAGCTGTGGGGATGCCGTATTTTTTTTTTGCCCAAAAACGATTCACTTGTTTTACAGAGGATTCACCTAGCAATCCTTCTTTCCTACTCCAAAATAACTTGCCTGGGATGTAAACATTCCAAGTTTTTTTTTTTTTGAAGGAGCATTTTTCAAAAACCCACTAAAATATTCTGTTAAAAATGTACTGGAGTAAAAGATTTGTTTGCTTTCCATTTCAGAAAATCCTTCAAGCTAGGCAATGCTATTTTGAAAAGTAAAGATAAGTCTGCCTCTCAAATTTTGAAAGAATGACGGCAGGCAAAAAATGGTAGAAAAATTCTGTACATCGCTCTATGAAATTAGATTTTTCTTCTGGGACTTCTGTCTACAAAGAGCCTTATACTTAGCCATGTATCTTCCCCACTTCCCCATTCCTGTTGATATGTTATGAAAACTTTTCACCACAGAATGATGTTGTTTCTAAAAAGTGGGAGTGTGTAACAGCAGTGGAAATCAGTTTACAAATGTGGAACCTTGTCTGGTTCTCCCACTATCAGGTCGAAACCCCATTTTACATTCCTATAAGCCACAGAAAACAAGCGGACCTTTCACAAAAGCACGTTCACAAATACAGTTTTCCATATAGAACAATAGAAAAGCCCCATACACATCTGATAAGCATCTTGCACTAAAGTAACTTACCTATTCCACCACCACTCCCACCTCCCCCACTGTCCAATTCCTCCAAAGAGGGTGGTTGGACTCATTTTCATAGTCATAAAGGAAACAGAATCCCAAGTATGAGAAGTGGTGAGTGGGGCTTTCAGAGAGAAGGAGCCCCTTATTATCTAATATGGAATGGGATTGCTTTTTAGTTTGTAAACAAAGATGATATTAAATGTTCTATTAAAGAATTACAGAAAGCAGCTTCTATCTCAAAAGCAATCAACTACCCTTTTAGGTCACTCTGTATTCCTGTTCATATAAATGTGAGCTATATCCTCCAAGACAAGGAAAGGGATGGGAACCTATAACATTCAAGTATTAAAACTTCTCAGTGGAAATCTGGAGAAGTGAGGGATAATTCAGAGACCCTCTATCATACTTGGTATCTGAGTGCTTTTCTGAATACTTTTGTCCTCAATAAATTATAGGTACCCAAAGAAGAGTCCCTTACTTTTGCAAATTGAGATATCTTGCTTCACATATAGTTCAAAATGTTTCTGCTTTCTGAGCCTCCCTTTGTACTTAAAAGTTAGAAATGCCTTGATGTAGAAATGTAAGCATTGAACCTTTCTCCCTGGAAAATTCTCCTGCACCTAGGGATAGGCAAGCCAGTGAGTGATATCACCTCCCATGCCTAGTGAAAATTTGCTCTGGGCATTGTTTGGGAAATGTTCTGATGAAAGGATATTCCTTTCTAAAACTTGCTCATCAAACAGGTAAACATAGGATAAGGGAAGGGAGGAAAGGGCAATGCCTTCTGAATGTAACCCCTCAAAAAGATAGTGGTTTATAAATGGTTCTCCTGGAGTTTTCCTCCTGGTTCTCCATGTATATAGAGAGTTATCTTGTCTACCTTAAGAAAAAGAATATGATATGAATTGGGATTTCATTTGCTTGGGTATCTCTAAGGTTGTTGCTCTTGGATCAATCCAACTCCAACCTTCCAGGAGAATGTGCTCTTAGTTGATGACAGATTTATCATCAGACTTCTTTTCCTTTCCTTTCCTTGGCTTAATCAATATCATTCAAAACAATCCTTCCATGGCTGCCCTTCCAATGCTTTGCATTACAACTCTCCTAATTCCCATAAATTCTGGGGAATAGGGGGACTTGAAGTCTACATTATTTGGAAGGTTTCAGGTTAGAGAAGGCCTAATAAACAAAAGGAAGTAGCTATGCATAAAGACTATTGCCTGTCAACAATTACCTTTCAATGCATAACATTCCCTCTCCCCTCAATGTCCCATGCTGGAGTGATCAGTAAATATATTTAAGAAGTGGGAAGGACTTGAAATGGAAACAAAACAGGTGCAGTTATTCTGAATCTCTTGCATGCCAACCAGGAGGCCTCTTTCTGGCTTGGCTAGCTTTTGTCCTCATCTCAAGCACAGCTGAGAAGGAAGTCATTGTCCATCAAAAACCATCTAAGTTTTGAGAGGGGCAGAACAGAGAAAGGGGGAAGGAGAAGAAAGCTTCACTCTTTGCCCTGTTCCTTATTCATTTTCTTCATTTTCATCCTGCGATTCTGAAACCAGATTTTGACTTGTCTTTCACTCAGGTTGAGAAGCCTGGCCACTTCGTGTCTGCGGTCCCTGGTGAGGTACATGTTGAACAGAAATTCTTTCTCCAATTCCAGGGTCTGATACTTTGTATACGGACATCGTTTCTTCCTGGAGGAGCGAGCATGCAACCAGTTGGCTGCTGGATTATCTGGAAGAAAAAAACAGGGTCACTCAAGAACTGATAGCAAATTCTCTGAAATTCTCAAAATCACTTTAGACCAATTTTGGAATTAATTGAAGACAAACTCATGTGCAGTGGAGTCCACCAAATCTTACTTATAATGTTGAAAAAACTGTATATCAAAACAATCATGTTTGACATGCAAATAGGCAAACAGGCTTTTAGAAAGGAGGGGGGAAAAGAAAATCAAATAGAGGAATTACCTCAGAGATGGAAGAATATATTTATTTATACTTCAGAGACAGACCAACAGGAAGGAAGGAAGGAAGGAAGGAAGGAAGGAGAATGTCACTTTATTCAAATGTTTTAAATGAATTCATCTTTGCATACCATGTTTAGATAGGTAAGCCATCCACACACATCTTTGAAGTGTGAAAGGCATATTTTCCAGCAGTAGACATACAGTAACAATTCCTTCCTTCTTTCCTTCCTTCCTTCCTTCCTTCCTTCTTCTCTTCCTTTGTGCTACAAGAAACAAATTGTCCGTCTGTTGTCCAGAACACCCATGTTTTCATCACAATCCTCCTAACTCTGCAAAGTAGGGGATCAAACGGAGAGCATTCTCCCTTGAAAGCCAGGACAGACACTCTAACAGTAGCATATGGTACATTCTGCTTGTGGATATTATTTTAGCCCAGGCAGAATTTCAGAAATCATCCCTGCATTGGAGCAGTCATGAATCCTTTTATAAGGGACAGAGAAGACTGTGCTTAGAAGTCAAGTCAGTAAAATGCTAGACATAATAACACATTTACTCAGGACTAAACTAAGGCTGGTCTGGCCAGATCTTTCCAAAGGCACATCAAAAATCAAATTAAACAAATGGGAGGTGGGGGGAAGTTTGTATCTTTTGCTGTTCTTGTAAAGACAAGTTAGCTTAGTGGGTTAGTAACTGGGTTCTCTCACACAGAGGGAATTTTACTACCAAGGGAAAGAGTTGAAGCCAAAAAGGTACCTCCTGCCTGATTTCCTGGCCTCCTGTTGAAATTAAAAGCAGCCTTGCAAGTCTGAATTCTTGTTAAATGATAGGAAGGGATACCACACCATTTCTTTCTGGATAAAATGAAATCCATTCTATTTAACACACACACAATTTAGTTCCTATTCTATTCCTAATCTTAGCAGTTGCTTCCTTCAAAGAAGTGGCTGACACTAATAAACAAAAAATTAAATATTAAAGCAGAGGCATTGCTGTTAATAATTAATACTGCTATTTATTTTCAATGATAGTGGAAGGAATTCTCCACCAGTGATCCTCTTTTTAGGGGTGTGGATGTATGTGTGATTGCTTGGCATTTCAAGGAAACATGAGAGCTGGTACAGGAAAACAAGTTTATTTTACATTTCACACTATTCACCAAACAGGAAACAAAAGACAACAAAACAAGAGAAGAAAGGGAATGTTGGGAATGTGGGTAGGATATTAAATGTAGCATGGAAATGGTGATTGGAGGAAAAATATTGGAAAGCTTGGGAATGAAGTTAGAGTGGAGTATTTCATGCTGGAATATTGATAGAAGCGAAGGCACTGGGAAGATGAAGGATAGACTGTTGAATATGCTATGTTGGATATTGTATAAGGGAGAGGGGTACAATCCTCAGAACTTTGCTCATCTGGATTTTACTTCATTTGAAAGTTGGAACAACCAGACCTTTCTGAATTTTGGTTTCATTGAACTGTGTGGCTACTAGAATCTCAGGAACCCAATTCTTTATTCTGAATTCAAAGCAAAGTATTTTCCTAATTTATTTATACCCTTAAACATTTTCAGAAACAATTTTTGAATACAGTGGAACCTTGGATTGTGAGTACCGCAGTTCATGAGTGTTCCACAAGACGAGCAAAAAATTTTAAT
Source organism: Acrochordus granulatus (assembly GCA_032468055.1). NCBI lineage: Eukaryota > Metazoa > Chordata > Lepidosauria > Squamata > Acrochordidae > Acrochordus > Acrochordus granulatus. The sequence continues at coordinate 11,948 of JANHZU010000491.1, forward strand.
AAAATTTAATTCGGTTAATGAGCGACAACTTGCAAGATGAGCGCTGCGCAATGAGCTTGCATGGGAAATCTCACAGTGGAGCCGATGGTTCTTCTCTCTTGCTGCGTAAAAAGTGTAAATTAAATGAAAAGTCTTTCAAGAGAAAGAACTCCTGAGACTCAGACTCCAGATTGTCCTTCCAGGCAATAACCCTCCCCATCCTCTCCTCGCACCAGCCAGAAAGTGAGGA
>JANHZU010000491.1:27326-40932 GCA_032468055.1 Acrochordus granulatus
GGCTTCCCCTTTCCATTAAGGAGACTTTGGCAGGAGAACCGCCTGCTCGGTTTTGCTCCCGGTTCTGCAGAGCGGCCTCTCAGCCTTTTCAGACGTGCGGAAATGCAATTCCAGACACGGCCTCCGGCCCCGTTCAGCACAGCCTGCTGGCGGGGCGAGGAGAACGACATAACGCACGTCTGGAGAGCAGCAGGTTGGGGGAAGGTGCCGGATGTACAACGTGTCTCTCATTTCGGCCTCCTGCTCTGGCGGTTAGAAGAACCCGGTTGCTAGGCTGGCTGCTTGTCAGAGCCTGCACCCCTCCCCCCGAGAATCCCCGGATTGGGAGACCCTAATCAACACCCGCCGGTTGCGCACGTAACTTCAGCAGAAGGCCTGTGGCTTCATCTGGCGCAAATGCGGGGGGAGGGACGGGGAGAGGGGGGTAAAGGTTCAATTACCGTACTTCGAGATTTGCTGTACGGTTTCCAGGGAACTGTGAAGCCAGTTCTAATTTCTCTGCCTGTCGTTTCCCAGGAGCTGCGAAGATTTGTACAATACGTCGCAGGCTCCCTTCCTCTCCATGTAGACATTGTAAGAATTATCCTGCCCTGTACAGTTCAGCGAATCTGTACAGAGGGAAGAAAACGAGAGAAACAGGCAACGTATTTTAAAAAAAAAAGAACTCGAAGCGAATAAACTGGAGTAAATCAGGTAGTTTTGTGTTCTTGTGTGTTAAAAATGAACTCCCAACAACGTGAAACTACCTAATTCACAGAACAGTTGTGGTTCGTTCCTCTGCCGAGATGCACGTTTCCGGCGCGTGCCCGCCCAGGGCGGCCATTTTGCTGGTGCTCAAAGTCGGCCGTCCGCGCGCTCGTATCGCCTCTCCCGCTCGCTCTAATCTCGTAATAAAAAACTTGCTAGAAAATAATAGCTCTAAAGGAATCTGTCAAGGCCCGAATTTATACAACGCTCACACCCGCACGTGCATGCGCAACATCCCTCTTATCTTTTCCCCAAGCCGCTATTAAATTATTTCCTAGAGTGGGAACAAATGCACCGAGGCAGACACTAAAAATGTTCAGTTTGAAAAACAATGCATTATTTCTGATTTTAGGAGGAAAGAGGAGGAGGAGGCATCTCCGACATTTTTAAAAATGTTAACTGTTAAAACGTTGTTCAGTGGTCATGGTAGTTTTAAGAAACGAACATGTATAAATCTTTTCCAGAGAGACTTGAGTACCCTTGACAGTAAGATGAATGTCCAGTTTGGGGAGATTAAAAGCAAATAGTAATTAACTTTTTAAAGGAATTAAAGCCGTGCTTTTACTTCACACAGGTTGCAAAAATCCAAACTAGATGATGTAGAAAGATGATAATCACATTTCCTGAACACAGTGATTTTTCATGTTTTTCCTAAACCATGCAAGTGTAAAAACTGTAGCATTATAGATCTACCACAATTAGGACACAGTTTTGTGCAAATCCTGATGAAACTAGCTGTTCCTTCCTAAGAATGCCATATGTTATATTTATCTATACACATATACATATGTTGAGTTTAATCCTAACTATGTACAGAAGTACAGCCTTCTTCAAGATGTGCTGTGTACTGTTTAAAAGGGAATTCAGTCAGCAATTTTTTCAAAAGAAATTTGAGTTCTTTGGCCTGAACTGTAAAAAAGTGGCATAAAAAAGCACTTAAGTGATATAGCGGAAAGGGCAAATCCAGGAACCCACTTGTATGACTTTAATTTGCTGTAAAATTGTCCAAGGGGAGGTAACATTTCATTTACTCTGTACATTTTGATTTAATCTCAAGCTCCACCGTATTACTTTGAGAATAGTAACCAAACTACTGTGTCTGTGCGTGTAACTGTTAGTTAATCCAACAGTTAATTTCACATAGTAGCATTTTCATTACAGGTTCTTCAGATTTGAAATGACCTAAATTGAATTGTACATTGCATATTTATTTAGGGCTATTAGACTGACTGTAGAAATAGAGATAACTTAAATGGTTTATTGTATCTCTTTGCTTCCATCTAGTGGTCATCTGGATTTTTGCATCCCAGGTCTGGTTGCCTTAATTTATTGTTCTCATAAATTGTGGGATCAGTGTTGTGTTTAAAATTACAGGACAACATTAAAAATGAAGTTTTTATATTAAACATGATTCTCATGTTAAAACATTCAACAATGTACTGTCTTGTAGCAAAATGAATATCTAGAGTAAAAAAGAATAATTCAGTTTCCCCTAAGAAGAATGCTACATCAGTTTCACATCAAACCGCTTTTTGAATGTTTAAAATAAGTCTCTTATTGGATTGCAGTGTAACAACATGTGAAATGTAAGTCCTGTGCAAATGTAATCTTACAAAATAATGCTTTTTGTCTGCATAAAAACTAACTTTAAGAAGCAAATTCACCTGACATTATATATTTTATAACAGAAACATTTCAGTTGATGAATGAATCAATTATGTCTATTCTAAACATAAATAATGGTGCAGAATAGTGAGCATGTTCACAAAGTTAGCTGAAGAACTGGTATGGAGATTCACATTTTGACGCAATTTGGTAGAAGCAAATGTCATAAAATACTTGGGGTTTCCCAAGTTGGAAATTTTTAGGGTTCAGAATCCAAAAGTAATTTTCTTCATCCCTACCAAGGTGCCTGCAAGATAGAGTAAAAAAATCAAAACAGCACCCGCAACAGTGTGATCAATGCTCTGCTTGTTTTTTTATGGACAATGCACTGATAGATCATCACAGCCACCCTGTTATTACCATATCCTGCAGACACCCTTGACTCCTACTGAGCTTCAGAATTGTGAAATAATAATGGCTGTTTAATTTAAAAGGTTCTAAATTCAGTCCCAACCTGTTTGTGTTGTGCTAGGAAAGTCCCCTATTTGAAAACTTTGGGGACTTACAGCTAATTAGTGCAGATGTTTTTCCTGAGCTAAATTAAGCAATTAAGCTTTGCACAAGTCATCTTTTTAAATTAGTTTCATATATCTGTGAACTATGCATTGTGCAAACCATAAAAATCTACATATGTAGGATCTTTAAAAGCCCATCTTCTCATCAGAATCTGTTCAGCCTCTGCTCCAATTTTTTTCTCCCATTTTTGCTGTTTGTCTCTTGGCATAATAGTAAGTGTTGGAACAGAGAGCCACGGATACTACTTCAGATCCTATCTGCATCTGATGGAGCCTCATCCATTTATTTTTCCGTTCCCACCATTTAATGAATTTTTAAGAAAAGCTTACATTCTGTATTGAGACACTGACTATGGTAAAATAATGCAGATTTTTGAATTATTCTTAAAAAGAACATAAACTTTTTGGATTAAGAGACATAATTCATGCTTTGAATTGTGGCAGAAAATACCATGCCATTTCACATTATGCTTTTGGGTGTGTGTGTAAATGTTTTGCTACTTTCTTAGTGGATGAGCAGAACTAAGATTCATCTCTCATATCAAACTTGAAGGCTTAAGTCAAATTTCAGAAAATTCTTGTTAATACAGTATATTGCTCATGGAAGGATTGGTATTCACTATTCAAAAAAAGGTCTTCCTCACAAAAATCTGTAGCATGTTTTTCTCATGTTTATTTTGTACTTTCTGTGTTTTGGTGCCAACCTCTACTACATTACAAGATTGGCAGCCAGGGACACATTTTGTTCATTGTCCATTTAACATATAACTTTATCAGACCAATTCTACCAAACAAATGTTCAAGATAATTTTTTATGGGTTTTTAGACACACTTTGTTCTATTTACTGTTTATCAGCAATTTCAGTTTTTTGTAAATATAATAAAGGCAGGATAATATAATAAACTTACCAAATTCTGCTTGAGTGCTAAATACATATTTTTGTCTTCATTAGTTATTTTTCTTTAATTGCTGTAAAGCACAATTCTACAAAAGTTTATTTAAGATACATTCTATTGAAATCTGAATTCAATCAAATTTTTACCAAGATAAGTAAAAAAGGATAGACCTCAACATCCTTACTAAGATTTTATATAGCTTGAGATGTATAAGCTTAGCTGACGTGGATGTTATTTGTGACAGAAAGAGTGGTATGAATGTTAATACATATGGGAAAATATAGTAGCCTTACAGACATTTCTGAAGTTTGAAAGATATACAGTGTACTGAATACAGTGCTTCCTGAAGAACCCCAATGTGTGAGGTGGTTAGTGTGTGGGGTAGTCATTATGGAAGTAGTTGTATTATTTTGTCCTTCATTTATTTAAACCATTTACCAGACTTTGAATACTGTACAATTGGATTTGTATGGACAGAAAATGTAGGCACCATTCATTTTGCAGCTTCTGGCAGCAAAAAATTTTGAATCAATACTGACAGAAACTCTTCACACTTAAACATTTTACTTGTCAAATTTAGTTACCATACATTTCATTCACAGATAACATATGAATGCACCAAGGTATGTTATATTTATAAGCCTATTCATTCATTATAAAACAGAAGTGGGCAGAATTCAAACTTATAAAAATAAAGGAATCCCTTGAGGCCCGGTTATTTGCAGGACCATCTCTTTCTGATCTATCTACTTGGCCCCTCAGATCTGGCAGGAAAGGCAGGTTATAGATCTCATCCATTAAAGAGAGTGTTTTGATGGAGCCAGAAAGAGAGCCTTTCCTGTTACTACCTGCCCCATGAAGCATCTTTCCCCAGAGATCAGATTGGCCCTAGCCCTGTTGACCTTTCCCAAGTCCCTGAAGACATAACTGACTTCCTAGGCTTTAGGATTGTAATGTTGATTGGAATCTATTGATTAGTTTTGTTGAAATATTTGTATTATATATGAAATATTTATCTCAACAGCTAATTGTCTATTTTGTTTTTTAAAATTGTTGTTAGTTGTATACTTGCTTGAGAGGGGCAGCCATTAAAATTGAACAAAGATCCACCAATCAGAAACAATGTAAAGTACCAGATGAGCTGGGATGTGGGGACATTGATGCCCAATTTTAAATAAAGAAATTGAATTGATTACTTACTGCAACCTTTTCAATCTAGTACCCTCCAAGTGTGTACTTCAAAGTCAGCCTTGGAAGGAAATCTTTAGTTCTAACTTGCATGTTGTTTTCATCATCAAATTGCTGGGAATTAGAATAATTTTACTTGTTGTTGCTGAACAATTCTGAATCTGCAGATCATCAGAAATCTACTAATAGATTCCAGTCTACTGCAACATTAAAGCAAAAGCTTGCATCATCTTTGTTGCATTTCCTTATGAACACCTGTAACAAACAGTATTTTCCATTTCAATCAATGATGAGATGTCTTTTGTGACCCCATATCCATCATGGTACTCAGGAGGTAATTTTTATGTATTAACATAGTAGCACCAAGTCAAATTTATTTTATTTTGTTATTGTAAAAATACCAATTTACAGGAAAAAAAAGATAAGCACTATCACAATTCACAGACTTATCAGTGATGCTAATTGCCTGGACCCGACTCAATTAGGTCAGAAAAGACTGTTTCTGTTTCTTTATCTTGATGAGTAACTTATCCTGGGAACTAGATGTAGAAGATATAGCCACATTAATTTTATCCAGTGGCTTTTAATTAAATCAGTCATGGTAGAGCACACAAGGAGTGAAATATTGTTGTCCTTTCTGTTGGTCATATCTAAAAGTAAGATGGAAAATGATTGTTCAACAACATACATTTGACCTGTGCTGTTCCATAAATTCTATCTTATCTCTTATTTAATATCCACATAAATTTTCTGGGAAATGTCATTCAGAATTTTGGAGGAAGATGCTACTAATTATCTGTCTACAAGTCTGAGAAATCATCAATATCCATTGCTCTTTGAATATCAAGAAAACAATCAAGAACCTTGAAAATTAGCTGGTCTTGATAACAGGATGGATGAAGATGAATAAATGATTCTTTTTCTTTCTTCCTTCAATCGTGTCCGATTCTTGGAGACTGCCTAGACAGGTCCCTGCAAAAGGTTTTTCAGAAGTGGTCTGTCATTGCCTCTTTCCTAGGGCTGAGATAAATTGAGTGGCCCAAGGTGGATCCAGCTTAGTCACCCAGCTGGAACTAGCACTCACAGTCTTTCAGTTTCTAGCCTGATTCCTTAACCACTATACAAACTGGCTCTGAGCTGAGGCCAGAACCAGGCAAAATGGAAATGGGATTGGTCACTAGAAAAAAGGTCGGGGGCTGTGATGCATTCGTTCTTAGAAAATAATGTGCTCCTTTCTTTGTGAAAGATTGGGGATGGCTATGATTCTGTACTAGCTTTGGAGTTTCAGGGAATTATATATTTTTATATATAATTATATGTATTCTAAGTTGGGCAGAATTCCATTTAGTGAATAAGCACTAAATAAATATTTTATTTAGTGAATAATTAATATTCCATTAATCAGTTTGATTTGGCAACAGTTATTTGTATGCAAATGCATCACTTTTTGACATGCTTATTATGTATCTTTGAACACTCCATACTTAATCCGATATACAATTTGACAGCTAGCCTGAGGTTTGGTAAACCATATTAAGAACATATTACACCAATACTGAAAGATCTGTACGGAGATGCCAGTTGTTTCTCAGGCTTAGTTAAAACCACTCTTTGATCTAACAAACTATTCTTCATGAATCTAATTGTGTAAATCTGCAGAAAGAAATGTTCTTATTCCCAAATAACAAGAAAATGTGCTCCCTCTAGAGTATGATTTTTATTTTAGAAAAAGGTAGTTGTATCTTTTTAAAAGTGGTATTTTAAATTGCTTGCAGCTGCTTTTAATGTTTTAGGATAGCTTTGTTCCTGGTTTAACAGATTGATCATTGTCTAATTATAGTTTTATTTTATCAGAGACTGTCTTGTGGGTTTTGCAGTATAAATATTGATATATAGCAAAAACAATAAATAGGTAATTTGCATTTACCTTTCATACAGAAAACCCATAATTTGCTTATGCCTGCATAGCTCTGCCTTTTATTCTCACACTAATCTCATAAAGTAAGATTAAGCTGGAAAGTATATCAGAACTTCCATATAAATGTTATGCTTGACTGGTAATAGAAATCTGGGTCTCCTCAGTTCATGGATATCATAGATTAGAAACTTGATGTAGGAAGTACAGCCACATTAATTCTCTCCAGTGGCTTTCAGTATCTTCAGATTGCTCATAGTCCTATTCTGCTATTTTAATTATTAAAGGATACTGATTGTTACATGAGCAAACCAATAGCAGACAACCTGCAAGTCCCAGAGCAACCTCCCAATTCTATTCCTCCTTCATATCAGCAAAGTCAGTTAGGAAAATTTATGTTAAAAGACTGTCAACATTTCAACCAATTACTATATTGTTGAGAGATGTCCTTTTCCAGCATCTGTTATGTAAACTTAACTTTCTGCCAATAAAGTTTCTGATGATCTAAAACTAATCGGCTCAGTCTTGTCCTTCCCATGGGTGAATGTCCTTTATTGTTACATTGCAACAAATTATGTAAATTTGCACAGTAAGCTACACTCACAAAATCATTGAAAGAGAGTATCTCTAGTTTTTTACTTTGTTTTAAAACAGAATTCAACCATTCCAACACTGAGGGAGAGGGGGGAATCTGGCATTTTAGCTGTTTTAAAAGAAGTACCCTGAACATCCATTTTATGGTCTTTTCCAGGTTACAACCAAAGCACTTACTTTTATCTCATTCTACACCTGGTATTTATAAAAGTATTATATTACTGAGAGTTTTGTTTTCAGTCCAGTTATTACTGATCTTTAGCACAGACTTTGCTTCATTCACAGCTGCTCTATGCTTCTTTGGTATTTCATGATCAATTAACTAGTTCAAACTGTTAGATTATAAATCTGCAGTTGATATATCTATAGATATCTACTGTGTCTCCTATTTTTTGGTAATGACCAAATATGCAAAATAGTTCTCTTAGCTGAGATTCAGAATTAATAAGTTGGCTACTTCACTGACACTATTCTCACTGACACAGCTACCTTTCTTTGCTGAGAGCACCAATGGAACTGGAGAAAGTTTTTGAAATAACCATATAATCTTGCAAAAGCTACTGCTGTTTTAAAGACCCAAAGGGGCTGCTTCATTCAGATTAAGGTGTATGGTAAAAAAAACTGTTTTTAATATCTTACACATCTTATTATAAAAGCTTTGAGGAGAAAAGTCTTTTTTTTAGAAATCCAAGAAGACAATGTCTTCAAGATTAACAATTTGGACAGGACAACCTGAATTGCTCCTTCCATGTTCATTAAACATTGCAAAGGAGTTGCATCTACATATGCAGCCTTTGATTTATCTTGGAGAAAGTGCTGTAGAAATATTGTTTTAGAAAATGCCTATTCTGTCAGCTGTTTTGGTCTTTTTTTCTAGTACTTAATTTCTTGTCCTCTGCTTATCTTTGTTGCTCTTCTCTGATCCTGCTAAAATTTCTCTGATATAAAATGTGGTACTCAGAACTGCACCTAGATGTGTCTAGTCCAGAGTTTCTCAACCTTGGCAACTTTAACATGTATGGACTTCAACTCCCAGAATTCCCCAACTGGCATGCTGGGAGGTGAAATCCACACACCTTAAAGTAACCAAGGTTGAGAAACTCTTGTTTAATTGTTAAGTACAATTAAATGCATGGTACTCACTTTAAGAAAAATATATAGGAGCATTGACTTTTTATTCTGATTTTAGTCATAGATGCAATGACTGGAGAATTCCAGAAGTCAAAATCAACATATCTTATAGTTGTCCAAATTGAGAAATGCTGTTCTACCCAAAGCAGAACAAAATGAAATGATTATTTCTAGTAATCTGAAAATTATATTTTTGTTGACAACAGTCACAGCCTTTTTCTGCAGCCACATCACACTGCTGGCTCATATTTGATTTAAAATCAACTACTCTTCCTAAGTCTTTTTCAAAGATACTGTTACGAAGCCAAATATTCCCCACAAATAACTTCTATATTGAATTTTTGTTTCCTATGTAAATAATTTCATCTTTCACTCCATTCTGTTACTTTTGACATATTCCTCCAACCAATCAGGTGATTTAATATTTGTTCCTGTCTTTTAATATTTCTGCCATTTAGTATTTTGTTTCTATAACTGGATATTATATATCCCACCCAATTTTACATTATCTACAAATCTGATTAGCATACCCTCCACTTTTTCAACCCAGTCATTAATAATATTGAAGAATAAAGGACTGATTACTGAATCTTGTGTCACTTTATCTGATAGCTCTCTCTGATTTGATGAGGAACCATTAATGAGCCATTTTAAATACGATATTTGAGTTTGCTATATGTCTACTTAATTGTCATGCCATCCAGCACACACTTAATTAGCTTTCTAAGCAGCACTATGTCATGGAGTATTTGTTTACTGTTGTTTCTTAAAGTCAAGGTATTTTATGTCATCAGTATTCCCACAATCTACTAAGGAAATTATTCAATCAAAACATGAATTAACATTAGCCTTGAAAGGTTTGTTCTTGACAATTTTATACTTCTTGAATAAACTTGTAATTATCTGCTCTAAAATCTTTCAGAGTATCAGTGTCAGATTAATTTATCTACAGTTTATTAGATTTTTATTTCTCTTCTACTTGAAGATAGGGACAACTCCTACGGTTACCTGGCAGTTTATTAGTCCTCTAAGATTTAAAAAAAGTGTATAATAGTCTGGCCAGATCATCAGCTAATTTCTGTAGTATCCTAGGATGCAATTCATAATGTACTGAAAATTAAATATATTTAAAAAAAATAAAAAACCTTTGCTTTTATCAGTCTCAGAATTCACTATTTCCTCAACATCCTTCTTTAATTTCTTGATGATACACTTGCTTTTTTGTTGGAGAAGACAGACAAAATAGTTTCAAAATAGATTTCTTTGTTAACACAGTCTGAACTTTCCCCATTTACTGAGCATCTATTGATTTATTTGCTTTTGCTTTTCTTTTTAACAAATATAATCCCGTTTTATAATTATTAGCATCTTTCACTATCTTCAGCCTATTCTAAACTTTCACTTTCCTGATACTACTTGGCTATACCATTTTTCCTTTTTCATATGGCATTGAGAAAGATTCCTGGATAGAAGTTGAAACGTTTCCCTATAACATCTAATAATAAAATTCCAGTTGCCTTTTTAAGAAAGTTTTGCTGTTTTGTTGGACTATATGATCTTGATTAATGAGAATATACATATATTTCTTAATGAACTAGCCATCTTCCCATTTTCTATAAACAGGTTTCTCTCCTTTTATGTGAATTTGCTATTATGAATTTAATCATTTTTGTCCAAGAACTTGCTTCATATGAAAAAATACACTGCTAGTGATTTATGCCACCATAGTCAATTTGCATCAAAGGTCTTGAAATAGGCCAGATCTTCTTTCAGCCAAAATCATTTGAATATTTTCCTGCCAAATCCCTTTCCTGTCCTTAGTCATATATTTATAATTGTACTATGCAGTAGTCCTAGTTGTGCATCATATCTTTCACTTATTTATTTGCGTAGCTACTGCTATAGGATTTTAACATCAAAATTGTGTCCAACCCCTTTATTCAAAGTGAAATTAGTCTTTAACAGTAGAAACAAAATTGGACACTAAAGCTAGTGAAGGATCCTCAACATTAGGACAAACTTTTAACCTCTGCAAATCTATTAACACAACATAAAGAAAAATACTAATGTTATTCATGATATTTTTCTGCCTCTTTGCCATAATATTTATGCACTTAAGAAATCCAGCTGTAGAGAAGATGACAAAAATGCTTTCACTTTTTCACTCATGTACATAGAACATGAGACAAGAAAATATGTTTGAAAATTGTAGTACTTAAGAATAGGGGTCTAAAAATGTAGAAGTATATCAGTTAATATATGTGGGTTACAACATTTGAAACTATAACCCACAATTCTTCTTTTTCTACTCATTCGGTGTCTTACTTTATATAAGCTTTTCAAGGAATGTAATTGTAACATAAAGTGAGAGACATTCTTTTTTTTTTGGTCAGAAAAAAGATCCAGCAAATTCACATTTGGATTCTTAACATTTAATGGATTCTATTTGACCTAACGTATGATTTGTTTGATTCTGATGAAATGAATGTCTGAACTTAGCCATATTCTCTGTGAATATAGACATTATAGTTTATCAATCTATGATTTAGCATAATTATTAATCTAGCCAGTACTTTAATCATGCCTATAAACTCAATCAGCAACGTTTGTTCCAATTCTTTAGTTTCATTTCCTAAGAAACTTTGCTCAAGAACTAATCCCTATCCTAGATTTCTCCAATGAAGAGAGATATCAAAAATTAATCCAGGTATTTGTAATCCCTTTACAAAGAGTTTTGTTAACTCTTCAGTTGAACTAGGGTTTCCTTGGGCCTCCTTTCTGATAAAATTAAATAATTTTAAATTTATTTATTTCACTTCTATATCACTTTATTCTGATGCCCAACAATTTACAAAATAAGAATAAATAAAGCAACTCCCCATACCATGAGTTAAATAATAACTGTAGGCACCCAATCTTGCTATTATGACATATAAAATATTTTCATTAAGGCAATCCAGCATTACAAAGTACAGAGACTTAATCATTGACATTGTATATTATGCAGAAAATAAGGGGATAGAAGAGAGGGATATGTTCAAACCATGAGAAGTTAATCATTTTTTCTTATGGTTAGTTATGTTTGCTTTTGTGTAACAGAAACTATTTAATTCAGCCAATCTAAAATGAGATCTTGCAGGGGGAAACATGACTTAATACTACCGGAACTGTATTCTCTGAGAGTATCTTAATCTACTAAGTAAACTATTCAATGTGTCTTATCTTGACCTTTCTTTAATATAAAGTTTAAGATTATCTGTAGCTTTTAGTAACATATGCTTCAGTTAAATCTGAAGAGAGTTCAAAAAGTAACAGTTTAATTTTATGCTTTCAGAAAAGGAAGATCAATTACTTTCATTCATTGATTTTATGTTTCAAAAATGGAAGGTCAATTATTATTCATTCATTGATTTCACATTTTCAGAAATGGAAGGTCAATTATTATTCATTCATCCTCATCCTATGAGCCCCTGAGAATGTTGCTATGTAACTCAGAGACTGCTCACTATATGAAATCACTTATTCTGAACATGTTGAATTCAGTTCTCATTGCTGAGAATTCTGGGAATTGAAGTCTACAATCTGGAGAACATAGATTGGGAAAGACAGTTATGCAATAACAGTGATGTACTTCCAAAATAAATTAGCAACATCATGTTTCATATTGTCATTAATCTACTTGTTTTCACAATGCTCCGGTTCACAAGAGTTGTCCTATGAAAATAATTTTCTCTCTTAAATTCATATCAAATTTCTCTGATATAATTCTGATATTGCAATCACTGAAATATTTATTTAAATTAAATCATGTTTACAGTGGACTTAATTTCATTCTATTTTAGAGCTATATGTTTAAATATTCAGTATTTCAATTTGTCATGCTTTATTTTTTACTGGTATTTAACAATATTTAAGAATTTCCCAGCAAACTTTATTTTTCATGTAATAGTTATTCCTCAACAAGGTTGTACAAGCACTCTGGGACTTGGGCTTGTTATTAGATGTTTAAATGTCAATTGTGACCAGAAAAGTTTTAGTCTGTCTTTGGTTGGTTTACCTACTTCTGATCCAAAGCAGTTAGACTTAACTATGATCTTACACACATACATATTTTCCAGACTGTTAAACTGTGTTCCACATGCAACCAATCCTGAAAATAATTCAGAAATATGAACTGGTATAAAATGTTGATGCTAAAATATTGACTGGGGCAAAGACCTAGATCTTGAGATCTTTTTAGTCTAGAAAATACATTAAAAGAAAATATTCAACTTGAGTTTGGCTCCTGGTGGCTCCCATAGTCACATCCAAGCCAATTCCTTGGCATGGTACAGATATGTTTTGTCATTGTTTTCCTCTGGAATGTTCTTGGACTTCCTGATCTTCACAGATGGTTCTCCCTAGCAAAGTAATAACCGGAGCCAAGAAGTGAAACGTATTACTGTTACTTTTAGAGTTTTAAATATTATAGCTTAAGATCTTATTATTTGAAATATTTCTTCTAAGAAAAGCTACTTAGGGTTTAAGAACACCTATTGTTTCTTTTCTTTGATAGTCTGCTGCATCTGAGAAATACTTAGTGGCAACATGAAAAAGAGATTAAAAGAAGAATTATGCATTTCATGTGAAATTCATTGCTCCTAAAATTTCTCATCCTGTCTTTGTTGTTGTTGTTCAGTCACTCAGTCACATCCAACTCTTCATGACCCTAGGAACCGCAGCACACCAGGCCTCCCTGTCTTGCACTGCCTCTTGGAGTCTGCCCAAATCCACTTCCATTGAATCTATTATGCAATCTAACTATCTCATCCTCTGCCATCCCCTTCTCCTTGCCTTTAATCTTTCCCAGTACTACGGCCTTTTCCAGTGAGTCTTCTTTTCACATTAGGTGGCCAAAGTATTTGAGCTTCAGCTTCAGTATCTGTCCTTCCAATGAACAATCAGGGTTGATTTC
>JANHZU010000491.1:54770-65515 GCA_032468055.1 Acrochordus granulatus
GCAGACTTTGAAAGGCATTCAAAGGAATGTTCTTTGTAAGAATATGTCTATCTATTTGCTAATTAGCATATACATGATAGTTACATATACACAGGTAAACAAACAAATGCTTATAATGTCTGTACGTTTGTGGGATGAAATTCTTGTGTGGGGCGGGGAGAAAGAGAGAGAGAGAGAGAGAAATACACAGAACATTCTCTAAATGCCATCAAAGGAATTTTGCACTTTGGGGAAGGCAATTTTTCCCGTAAGTGGGCAAACCACAAGATCACACTTAGGATTTGAATTCACTGAAATTTGGTGAGACTTTGACATCATCTGAATGCAAAAGAAATGTGCTTTAATGAAGTATAGGTGAAGGATTTATCAAACGAAAGTGCTTAAATAACTCTGTGTCTGCCTCCCTGCAGATCTGTTGAACTACAGCACTCAGCTTCCCTATCAACAGGCCTTTATTGGCTGGGAAACTATTAAAGTTGTAGTTGTGGAGAGGGGTAGATTAAGGAAGACAGAGTTGCAAGGGTCCCCATGTGCAATATGGAGAGGCGGTACGATGTATACTACTTGGCTATGTAATATATGGATGGTAGCCTACAACTATTTTAAATGAAGAAAATTGTTGAAATTTGGATCTTCCCCTCCCTCCCCCAAAGAATGAAAGAAAGAAGTTCCCCCACTGAAGGAAAAATCTGTCCCAGAAATCTAGAGTGCTCACTACAACTGGTGCGGCTAGGTAAAGCCAATGAGCACAACCTGAAAATTCGATCTCTGCTCGGTGCAAATGTGTTCAGAAATCCCAGACTGGATTTGGACTATTGCTGTTCCTGAAGCTACGACAGGAACTTGGGGTGATAGAAGTCCCTTTATGGTCCCTATCCCTCCATCATATACGCTAGAAGTAGTAAGCCCTTTGTATTACAGCAACCTTCACAAAACTGGTGTCTCATAAAGATTATGGGAGCTGACATTCAATACCTCTGGAGAGCAGCAAGTCAGTGAAGTGTACTCTCGTTTATTAATTAATTAATATCATTTATCATAGAATGATTTATTCTCTCTTCTCCCATCTCAAATTTGAAAGGAGGGAAAATGTCTGTATCCCATTTCTGGGAGAAAATAAAAAGCAAGGGAAGTTTGTTTAAATTGAGTCAGGACTTCTTAAAAGCTCTTTGCCAAAAGCACGAGTTCAGCATCAATATTAGAATGAAGGAGAGTACTTTGGAACATGTACAGAGATCCTCCATACTGAAGCAACTGTAAACTGGGAGTGACGCTAAGGATGCTCTTCACTTGCAGCAAAGTCCAGCAAGTTATAATTAGAAAGGGGACAACTGCTACTGTTTGACCATATCTAGAATGTTTAGGAAAAAACAGAAGAATAGATCCTTCCTGCCTTGTTTGCAAGCCTGGACAATACACGGGATATTGTGGGATCAATTTCAGAATCATTCTCCTTCTCTATATCCATCCAGAAATTCCTAAATGAATTTAATTGAAATGGCTTCCAAGGGAGGGATTTGTTAACTATTCCATTTCTTATGATCTCTAATTTTGCTTCAATCTAATATACAGCCATCCTATTTGCTTTTCATAGGTTGAAGCAAATTAAGTTATTTTGATGGCTCTGATACATAAACTCTTCCTTATTTCTTACACACCAGATCCCGACAAATTTGCCTGAATTTAGTTCCTAGTTTTCATTAAACCCATGTAATTTCTGTGATTCCAATTTCCAGCTTATTCCATACTTTTATTCTTTAAGGTTCCATAAATGTTTTCATGGATTTTGCAGAGTGAGAGGGGTGGCATATAACTTTAATAAATAAATTTTATAGCAACTGGGTATCAATGGGATCAAAGTTGTGAAATTTGGATTATAAAAAGCTCTATTTCTGTTAATGTTGTCATCCAACAATGCTGTTTATAAATAAATCTTGTCCTTCAGAGTTTAATGGACATTGCCAAATGACTTAGATATTCAGCCTTCGTCCCACTGATGCCAAATCTCTTCAGTCTTCAAATGCTTGGTTCAAAGTGGGGGTCTTTTTAAAGATATCTTTTTAAAGGAAATAAGTCATGCAAGGCAAAATAAGACCATCCTGGGCCGGAGACAGAAGCTGCTGCCCTGGTGGATCCGATCTCTCAAGAAGGATTTTTCAGAGTCGTGCAAAAACTCAGAGAAGTTCTTTTTCTTTCTTACTCAAGACCTGCCCAAAGAGCTACTTCCTGACGGCTTGAGAAACCCACAAGCTCAAGAATGGGTCTAAATTGTAAATGTTAGCGAAAACTCCTAGAAACTCCTTTTCAGTACTGCATTTTACCTCTTGGGTTGTCTGATTGTCTGATTTGACCATCTCAAGTGTGCGAAAGAGACGATTCATCATCTCAACCTCTGTCTATACAAATGTTGTGATGGGACGTTGCAACATCGGTCTTGCCAGAAGTCCACATTTGAAATAAAGCAAAATCAGTTAATTGATTCCTTTGATTTAGGAAATAAAAGTGATAGAAGAATGTGCACTCCCTTTCTGTACATATATCCACCACTGCCACAAAATAGCACTACAACACAACCAGTCTCTTAAAATGGGCATTATCTACACAAACCAGTTAGTCCCATGTGGGGGATGGAGAGAAAGAAAAGAGTAGCCAACCCCGGAAAAGGGATGGAGAAAATAAATCAGGCAAGGAACAAAAAAAGAAAGAAAGAAAGAAAAAGACAACAGCGACACAAAAGCGCCCATCAGAAGAAGGAGACTTTAAAGAGAAGACATCTGAAGTCTGTTTGCCTCAGACTTTCCCCTCAAACAGTTTTATGGTGTTTTTCTGTACAATGTCAAAGTCTTTGCCCACCCCCGCCCCTCTTCATTGTAGGAGAAGATCTGCTACCCTTGGCCAGATCTCTGCTTCCTTTTCCTTCAGCGAAAATGTTGATTTATTTAGAGAAATTGGATCTGCCCGTTGTTTGTACAAAGAAAAGAGCTGAAGGTAGTGATCCAAAAAGTTGGAGAGAGGCCAGAAGGAACACCTTCTTCCATCGCCCAAGCAATTAGTAATGGGAATACAGCTGTGCTCTAGGTATCTAGGTAGCTTTCCCTCCAGACTTAGGTTAGGGAAGCTCCCACCTCTTGCAGAAGGTACTGGGATGTTGTAGTCTGAAACATCTGATGGCCATTAAGTTGTGGGAAGCTGTTCCTAACAAACTTCTGTCAGCCCTGCCTGATTTCCTATAGTGCAAAATGGCACCTCTTGGGGTAGGATGAAGAACAGAGACATTAAAGGGTGGGTTGAGGATTTTCTGCTTTCCTATGAAGAGGGGAAATTTTTGGTTTGTTCTTTTAAAAACGTTAGCTTTATTTTAGAGCTAATACTCCAATTAATGTATGTTTTATTCCTTCAAAATTAGGAGAAATGATGCTGCTGTCTTTGGGCAACCATGGTTGAAAAGAATTCTGGGCCCACAAAAAAATGAACTGGGTTCTCAAAATGAGCCTTGTGGCCTCAAACTATCCACCTCAAAGGATCCAACCACATTTTGAAACAAGCAGTTTCTTGTGAAATGGATTTTGTTTTAAATATTTATGCCCTTTCCTCAAAATCAAGCTTTATCATTAATCTTTTATTTTTTAATTGAGCTTGGATGGGTTCTTTTTTTTTCTGTTCAAGAGAAGTCAGTTGGAATATTTGTAAGGAAAGGAGAATCTCTCCTGCCAGTTAAAGAAATGTTATACAGTATTTGGAAGGAGAGAAGCTTGACCTTGAGGGTCAAATGTCATTGCCTTGAATATGCAATTGGGGTATTGGGGGCAGGTTGCTTTCTTAAATGCAAGTGGAAATCAGGAAATGAAACAACACAGCATGGAGAAGAGGTTGCTCTTTTGTTCTTTTCAGAAGGACTGGATACTGCTAACACCCCATCTTGAAGAATTATGGTCCGTGACTAATCTAAGACAGTTTGGTGCCTGTAGAGAACATTCTAAGTGGTGTTTCCTCCCATAATATACCATCCTGTCTCTTGAAGATTATCCTACATAAAACTAAAATTAACTGAGAGTATGATTTCTGTTGCTTGCAAACTCAGATATAGATAGAGCAACATGGGGCATCTCAAGCTGTAACATGTGCTACCATGTAGATCTCCCTACTCTTTTGCCAAATGACAAAAATGTCCCATTATAAAAATGGTACACAGCCTGTATTAAGAAGCTATTTTGGCCCATCCTGATCCCGTCTCTTTATCCAACTAACAAGAACAGAAGTAACATCTTAACTGCAAGTATTTAACTTTTTTACATAGTGATGATTAAGGGTTCCAGCATGTGTTCTGGTGTTCATAACTATTACCAAGTCCTACTTCTCTCAAGTTGCTCATGTCTCCTGGTGAACTGTTTCCCCTAGACTCCCTCCCTCCCTCCTTCCCTCCCTCTTCAGATAATGACATTTGTATGCTTTCTTTTTTTATTAACTTCTGAAACAATCTCAGTGGATTGCAGTATAACGGTGTCTTTATTGTTAGCAACTTCAGTTTTTCCATGTAACTTCTAGAAGACAGAGGGAGGAGAAAGAATAAAACAGGATCTCTTAATATTTGTAACAATCATATTTGTGGCACTGACTTTGGTAATCCTTTAGGTTGAAGGACCCTGGACACCCCAAAGAACATTGTTTTGTTAAGATAGATAGCTATCAACTGGCAATCATCCTTTATACATTATTCATTATAAAAAACAATTCAAGTAAAGAAAGCTAATTTGGCTCATAAATATCAAACATCTTTCCACTCATCAATTTGTGCAAAAGACGGATTATGGTCTAAATTGAAATAATAAGAACTGAAATTGTTCTCTTGTTGCTTGCAATTTTCATATAGGGCCCTGATTTTCCAACTGTTCCCTTTCATTGACTTTGCACTGCACAGCCAACTTCACTTCTGCTTTTTGGTCCTGGAAAACAAAATGAGTTGGAAAGATTCAATAGCAAAGCTTTCTTTGGCATAAAACAATCCAAGGCTTTTCCCCCCTGTATGAAATTAAGGCATTATCCACCCTTCCTTGTGTCAGCACAAAACAATCAGAAAATTGGCTGACTGTACCACTAATTCATATTCTGCCTCTGTTTCATCTGTTAGGATTCCCTGTCAAACCCTTTTATTCAGATTTGTGTGCTAGTCATTAGATCCCATCATAAGTTTTCTAGCCAGCAAGGAATCTTCCACCAACTGAGACCCTGAGCAGAAGGATGATGTGTCTGATGTCACAGCACAATCCTGGTCTTTTGGAATTTTCCCTGGACTTCTCCAGATCGATTTGTTTACCTCTCTCTTCCCATCCAAATCTCACATTGGATTAACTGCAATTTAAAACTAACATGAAACAAAGAAACATCTAATTTCAAATTTATTGACCAGCATCATATAGATTCACATTTAGTCAAGTAAAATTACACAAACTTGGGGGGATACCAAGAGAAAGTTAGTTTGTGTAATGTTAGTGCTTAAAATGCTGGCCTAAAAACTAGATCATGAGTTCTAGCCTGCCTTAGGCATGAAAGTTGGATGGGTGACTTTGGGCCAATCACTCTCTCTCAGCCCAACTCATCTCACTGGATTGTTGTTGTGGGATAATAGGAGGAGAAAAGAGAATTAGGTATATTTGTCATCTTGAGTTATTTATAAAAGTAATAAAGGTGGGATATAAATAAATACATACATACTTATACATACTTACCAGGGCAGAAACAGACCCAGAGAGTAAAGTTACAGACCGTTCCTTGATTATGAAACCACCCAGAGCTGGATAACCCCAAATCACTAGTCAGTGAACAGCCAGTCTCTTACTTCATTGGGGAAGTGATTGAAACTACATAAAGGGACACATGCAAATATTTAACAAAAACCCAGTTCAGCATCTTTCATTATTTTCAAAAGGCTGTGATAGGAATAAAGCATCTGCAGCTAGATACCATTTCAAGTACTACACAAATACTTTGTACAAAAAGGCCTGATCTTCCAAAAAACTAAGAACACACATGTGGACACTCCTGCAGTATGTGTAATCTGAACAGACCTGAAAGATAATGGGTGACAAAGCATTGTAAATTTGACCCACTTTGAAGCTATGGCAGAATAGTTTTGAACTAAAGGAGAAGTACTAGTACACACAGTGGCATAAGTGGTTAAGAGCTCGGCTTGCCGGCTGGAAGATCAGTGGCCCGAGTTCAAGACCCGACATTGCCATGTAGCAGGGTGGGCTTCTGCTGTAATGCGAGTAGATAAATAGGTACCACCCACTCCAGTGGGAAAGGTAACAGTGTCCATGCGCCTTGAGCATCTAGTCATGCTGGCCACATGACCACGGAAGCATCCTTGGACAACCCTGGCTCTTTGGCTTGGAAACGGGGATGAGCACCGCACCCTGGAGTCAGTCACGACTGGCAGGGTAACTTTACCTTACTAAAATAAACAAAGTTTTCTTTCTGTAATACAATGAGATGACATAAAACTGTCTGGGGCTTAGGAATGAATTAAACCAACCGTGTGTGAATGGTGGATATTAGGCCTGAGAGATTTCTGAGCAAGCAGATGTATCAGAGTGGGATTTACAAAGGAGCTCTCCTTCCTTATTTTATACCATTCTTTTCAAACACCAGGTTGCAATTTATAGCAATTGGGAAGATATAATTTTGACTGTTCACATAAGGAATAAGAAGGTGGTACTTATCTGCACATTTAATTTACCCCTTCACTGCAAGATTGTCCCAGGATACCTCAGACCTGTTAGGAAATCTTCTCGATAGCTGCTAGTTATACCAAACCAGAAATGAAGAAATATATAGTATTTGGAGAGAGAGAGAGAAAGCGTTTTTCCCCGTTTGTGACAGCTCGGAAGAAACAGTGCAACCTTCACAATTTATTTCAGTGATGCACGCAATGGACACTAGAGGGAGCTCTATGATCAGTTTATTCGCTCGCGGGCTTTGCCCGGATCCAGAAACTGGGAAGAAATTCATCCTAACGCAAACAGAAGAAACGCAGAAGCAATTCAGTCAGCATCAACAGTTCTTTCCTTCCTTCTTCAGTGTTTCCCCAGCAGGCTGATGTCTCCATCTTACTTTTTAGTGTAGCTCTATCTCATCTGCAGTCTTATTTTTAGGTGGTTATTAAAAAGGAAACTTATTTATCATGCAAATCCTGTTTTATCTTTTGCTACTTTCCCGGGCTCCATGGATGCTTATCTGCAGTGAGATGTCCTGTATAAACTGGGGTATTAACAGAGCTTGGTTGGGAAGAATGTACTATGATTAGTGATGTAAATTAGAAAGCAAAAGGATCTGTTGGCCTTCATTCAGGAAATCATAGCAGTTTTGAAGTTACGTGGATGCTGCTATTCTTTGAATGACAGCTAGGACCTGGCTGAAGATAAGGTGCATCACTGGAATTTCAGTGGCTGCATATGCATTTGATGGAATGACATACTATGCCATATGATGTCCATACCGTGGATTCTTTTCATCATAATTTATTAAACAAAGCGGAGTCAGCCATTAGATCGTGCAACACATTCATGACTTGCTTCGCCTATTACTGCGTGCTTTCCCTCTTTTGTAAGCCACTCTTGCCTTCTGTGTTTATGGTTTGATTATCTGAGGCTTACACAGAGTTTGAAAGCAAATCCAAAGTTGCATCCGTTATACTTACCCGCCCTTGTAGCTGGAAGGCAAAACTGTGATTTAAAAAATAGGGTATTATCCTAAAATATACTGGTCAGCCCTTCGAGGTAGACCAGGTTGAAAAACAGATACATAAAAAATCACTAGAACTCGATGTAATTAATGCAGGTTATACTAGCAGAATCTTAAGTGCCTTTCCTCTGCTCCTTTCACGAAAGACAGTCAAGACAGCTCAGTCTTGATCTTCGCTCTTATGCTGTCCTCCAGAGCTACACTCAGGTTTCCCTGGTGGTTGCTACTTATTTTTTTTCAAAGCCATCTCCGTATCCCATATTCCTCTACAGCACTAAAGAATTAAATAGTGCCTAAATCCTGATAATAAAAAGTAAATAAAGCAAGCATTTTTGCTGCTGGATATGTGTACTGTACAGTGATCCACAACTTACATGTGGTCACTTAGCACCGTTTATAATTACGACGGGGTGCTTATGACCTGGTTCTGAAATTCTGACAGCCCCTCCTGCTGTCACGTGACTGCGGAAACCAGAATTATTTCTGTTTTTTGGCAAAACTGACTTCACTTAACAACCATTGGGTTTGCTTTACGGCTGCCACAGAAAAATTGTAAATCAAGTCAGTCAGGCAGGTTGCCTGTTTTAGGATGGGCGGGTTTCACTATGGTCATAAATCAAGAATTACCGACATCTCAAGGTCATTTTTTTTCTTTTGCATTAAGCCAGTTCAGTGTAATTTGCAAAACATGCTTAACGACATATTAATACATGGGAGCCAGGCCACGATAGCTTGTTCAATAAATCATGGTTAACACAAGCCACAGTGTAGTGCAGTTGATTAACCTAATTTCTAGTATAATTGAGCACTCAGATACTTTATTGGCCAAGCATGGTTAGACACACAAGGAATCTGATTCCTGTACAGCAGCTTTCAATGTGCTTGCAACATCAGTAAACAATGGTGTATGACGATACACAGCAATGTTAGTTATTCGGTAAGTGCGCAGTCAATAGAAAGGAAAGTGTAGAATTAATAGGTATGCATACACATTAGACAGAACCTCTGGGTTAATTAGAAGTCTCTACCCTTCTGTCCTGTCTGTTATGCAGCATGACCATATGGCACGGGTCAAGCATTCGTTCGAATGATGGCGCGGGGTAAAAGCCGTTCTTGCATCTGGCAGTTTTGGTCTGCGGTACCCAGTAGCGCCTGCCAGAGGGAAGAGGCTCAAACAAGTGGTGTCTAGGCTGAGAGGGGTCTGCAGATACCTTCTCTGTCCTCTTCTTGACCCTCTCAGTACACAGGTCTTTTGTGGAGGGCAGGTTGGTTGCAGTTACCCTTTCTGCGATCGTGACGATACGTCGGAGTCTGTGTACCTGTCCTGTGCAGTTGCTGCACCAAACCAGACAGCGACAGGACAGACTCAGCGATTCCTCCGCAGAACTGTATCAGCAGCTCTTGAGGCAGGTTGAACCTCTTGAGCTGACATGGGAAGTACATCCTCTGATGCGCCTTCTTAGCAATGGTGCTCATGCTAGCTGCCCATTTCACGTCTTGGGAGATGGTAGAGCCCAAAAATGTGAAGAACTGCACTGTTGACGTTGTGTTGCTGAGCATGGTAAGGGGTGTGTGTGCGCGCGAAATGGGAGGACTCTAAAATCCACTGTCATTCCTACAGGTGTGAGTGTATTCAGCTTTAAGTTGTTTCAACTGCGGAGCACACACACACACCGTATATATTCATACACACAGATCCTGTAGCAAACAGATTTGCCTAAATTATCAAATTTATTCACTGCCCATCTTGCACTAGCAATTA
This sequence comes from Acrochordus granulatus, assembly GCA_032468055.1. Lineage (NCBI taxonomy): Eukaryota > Metazoa > Chordata > Lepidosauria > Squamata > Acrochordidae > Acrochordus > Acrochordus granulatus. Next base: position 64,273 of record JANHZU010000491.1, read on the forward strand.
TGGGCGCTTTACAACAAAACAATTCATCACAGTTGCATGAATAATGTATCGACGGAAAGATGCTCATTGGCATGGCACCCAGCTACTATTACCGGATTTCATACTTTTCTGAACATTACGCTGCAATTCTCAACTTAAAAACGCGACACTCGCGGAAAAGGCAAATCAATCGCACATACAATATCAGTCTCCAAACTTATTATGTTAAGGAAATTGCTTGTAAAGAAAGTTGCTCGGCAAAACTGTGCACCCACCAGGAGCTGAACAATAAGAGAAATCTCTGTCAAAATGCGTATTTTTGAAAAGCCGTTAAGAATAACAATTCGGCATTGATTCTGGCCAGTTAGACTGGACTTTCCCGGTACTTTTTTTTGAGTTAAAAGGATCCTCAACAGAGATCAAAATTAAGTGTTTTAATGTAACTGCAATTACTGAATGGAAAACTGTACTTATTGATCGGATTAACCAGGCTTATAATTCTTGGAAGTTTGTCAGCTAGTAGTGCAGATGGGTAGTGATCGATATTCATTACTTTTAACTTCCCGAAATCTTCCGTTCACGCTAATATTGTTTTATTTCTCTTATAACTACCCACCTTCTGAGAAATAATGAGTCCGGTACCGGAGGACTACATCTCCCGGCAAGCAATGCTCCGCGCGCAACGTAAACACGAGGAGCCGCCATACTTGGGTGACCCCATCGATTCTCAGGACTTCCGGCTAGTCTTGCGTCCCCCCCCCAACAGAACTCATCCGACCTGGATCGCCTCAGCGCGCTTTCCGCGGTCTCCCGGCGTAATCCATGTTTGCTGGCACCGTCTTACATTCGTTCGCAAAGGCTTTGTGCCTTTCAGGCCTCAGCCGGTCGGAAGAGATTCGTTGCTCGCTTGCCCTAGAAGGAAATACAGCTTTCAAAAAGACCGAGGTTAAATTTCTGGGAACGCAACTGGCGCGTCCTCAACGGTCGAAGAGGAAACCGAGCGGACGACCGCGGGATGTTAAGGCTGCCCACGGCCAGCAGAGGGCAGCCTTCAATTGCTTTCGAATGTCGACGGCCTCTTTGGGGAGAGCTTTGGCGGGGAAAGTTTCCTCTCTCTCTTGCCCGTTGCCCCAAAATAATTGTCAGTTCCCTCTTCCGGAGGGCAGGATTCCCCTCCCAAAAGCGCGAGGGGGAGGCAGGGGGGGATGCGTCAAAAGAATAAGCAAAGCTTTTATTGTATTTTCTCCCTCATGGACGCGATGTG
>JANHZU010000491.1:98722-110926 GCA_032468055.1 Acrochordus granulatus
GGCGGCACTAGTCCGCTGTGCCACCGCACCTCTTATACTATATACTTTTATATACTTTTTATATACTATCATATACTACTTTTCCTACTGAGGATTGGTTGTAATGTGGTAACAGTGGCACATGACAGAAGTGCATTGCTGAACTGACTCTTCACCATCCAGACTGAAAGGCTGACATTGTTATGTACTGTATCTCCTTTTTTTTTCTTTTTTGCTTTTAATATATTACAGGAGAAGAGATTACTACAAATGAGGAGCTGTTGAAGCAGATTTTAGATGAAATCCAGAAACTTAATGAAAATATAGAGATTAGATGGGGAAGAATTTTGCAAGAGACATAGGAGAAAAATATACAAAGATAGAGGTATTTTTAGAGGAAGGGAATATTGAAAAAAATGGAACAAAAGTCAGAAGTTGAAAACTACAAAATGAGTCAAATAAAGGGAAAATAAAGGGAAAGGTGGGAACTTTTGGTTTAAGAGCTGAGGAAATAAAGTTGCCAGAAGAAAAGTTTGCATTTAGTCAAGTATTGCTGGGTTTATGGGAGAAACAGGTATTTTTGGGATGGGGGAGGTTCCCAGAGAAAATAGGTAAAAATAATGATGGAATAAATAGTGATTTAAACAGATTTGAAAGACTTGCTTGGGGATTGTACAGTTCAATTTATAAGAAGATTTATTGCAGAACAAATCTTGCAAAAATGTTCTCAAGGGAATTTTGTAAAGATGGGAAAGAACTAGTTTTATTGAGTCGCAACAAAGTTTAAAAAACAGGCATCTGGACTGGATTTTATGCCTGTTTTTTAAACTTTGTTGCGATGCAATTACCCTGGACGAGTGAGAGTCTTCACAGATAGTTTTATTGAGAGAAACTTTAATAAGGTTTCTGAAGACAATTTGAGATTTGGATGGTATGTTTATTTGAATGTTTAAGGATTGTTTTGATATGTGAGTTTTTAATGTGCTGTGGACTGGATTCTTTATTTTAGACAATGCCACTTAAGATTTTGTTGTGCTTTATTTCATATGAAGCTTTCGAGAGGAAAGAGGTGACAAAGATCAAAATATGCTTATATTGATAATCCTCCTGAAAGAAGATAGTAAATAAGTTTTTAACCGACTGGAAGTTGCTCTGGAACTTTATGATGGTGAATTAGAACAAAATTAATCTTCATGGGTGAATTTGATGATTTTGGGACAAGTTTATATGTTTAGATGAAATATTGTGTAGATAAAAATTATGATAATTAAAATATGGACATATAGTGACAGAAGGGAAATATTTATTACAAAAGCAATTGTTTTACAATTCACTGTTTAGTCTCCTAACATTACTTACTTACTTTGGGTATTAAGTATATTTTAAGTATGATGAATCTTGGTAGCTTTATGAAGATTTGATTATTACAGTTCAGAAAATTTATATTTGCTGTGTGAAACATATCCGAGTCATATAAAGAATGTTTATTATAGTGTATAGTTTTTATTATATTAATTTGATCAGATTGAGAGAAGGAAATTTTTTTTCTTTTTATATTGATTTATGGATACTGATTCAATCAGAATTGGGTTGGGAGTGATGGAAAGGGTTTTTCTTTTTTTGTAGTTTTTTGGGGGGTGAATTTTGTATTTTATATTTTATCATTGTTATTTGTCATATTGTTTTTGTTATTGTCTGATATGTTTTATTTTTTATTATTATATGTTGTATTCTGTTTTATTTTGTTGAAAAATAATAAAAAATTAATAAAAAAGATAAGAACTTCTGCACATCAAACAACTCCCTAAGATTATTTTCACTCTGGACCCCCTTTTTGAAGGTAAAGTGATCAGATATGCAGAAATCATAAAAATGCCACTCCGTTACAGCAATCACAGGAAAAGAAAAAGAGGACAGTGTATGCATGTGAATGAACAAAGGAATTAATAGAGACAAAAGGAAGAGAGTTAGTAGAAATGCATTCCTTTACAACAAACCACAGAAAGAGGAGAAAGGAGGAGAAGAATGGGGAGATTATCCTAAATGCATGTAAAACAAAGAGATAAAAGAGAAGAGGAAGGAGGGGGATGCATTAGTCAAATTGAGGAAAAGAGGATTCCATACGTCTCTCCCAGCCATAAATATTACAAAGCTGAATTCTATAATTAAAAAAATTGATGAATTACTTCTGATTAGCTAAACAAATAGAGATTTTTCAAATTATTCAGCCCTCTGCTATATGGAAACTTAGCTAAACAAATGAATTCAGCAATACATATACCATGTTTTCTGATTTACAGGGCAGACCTTGCGACTGAAACAACTGGGGAAAAAAGTGTGGGGCAGCATCTGTTTTTATCTTAATGAGCAATGGAGGAGAGACAATAGAGTGCTAGATAAAATCTGCAATATAAACTTGGAAGTTTTATCCATAAATTGTCAACTGTAATATGGACCAGGACTTAACTAAACTTATAACTCACACAGAACAGAAATATCCAGACTCTTTACTTATAATCCTAGGAGATTTTAACAGAGCAAATCCCATCCATGAACTGCTCAGATACAAACAGTATGTCAGCTGCCCCACCAGAGGCAAGAATAGACTATTAACTAGACTATTACTACACCACAATAAAAAATGCTTATTGAATTGTAATCAGGGCACCTATAGGAAATCACCAGTCCCCACCTACAAACAGAAATATACCAAAACCTAGTAAAAACAGTAAAAAAATGGTATGAGGATGCAAAACTAAAACTATAAGTATGCTTTGATTGTATAGACTGGTCTTTCTTTGAAATTGCTTCAGCAGACATGGATGAACTTACCGATACTGTGACTTCATATATCAATTTTTTCGAAGACATGTGTGTACCTATCACAATCTTTCACTCATACAACAACAATTAGCCCTGGGTCACAGCAAAACTCAAACAATTTCACTGTGACAAACAAGAAGTCTATAAGACAGGAGATAGAATACTGTATAATCAGTGTTATACAACCCAGAAATACACTGACAAAAGAAATTAGATTAGCAAAAAAGTACTACTGTATTCTGAAAAGTTCTTTCCACAAATGTGAAGCCTACAGAACATCACTGGCTACAGGAGCTCTTCACCTCAGTTGAGGAAAGCCATCAACTAGCAGAAAGCCTGAATGTATTTTACTGCAGATTTGAAAAACAACCACCATTATCTAGTTTTAACAACCCCACCTTAACTACATTAACAACAGATACATCCATCATATCCACTTCTCAGCTCTCTTACACTCCTGGGTCCTTATTCTCTCTGGGGCCCCCATCTCTTGTGATTCTCGAAAAAAAAGTATAGTCACTTTCAAAAACAAATGATCCGGAAAGTACCTGGCCCAGATGGTATGACCCCTTCCTGCCTGAAAATCTGTGCAGTACAATTGGCCACCATTTTCACAAGAATCTTCAATAGGTCACTAGACCTGTACCATGTACCTTCATGCTTTAAACATTCTACCATCATCCCCATTTCTAAGAAAGCTTCCATTAGCGAGCTAAACAACTACATTTGTCACTAACATCAGTAGTCATGAAGACCTTTGAAAAAGTGGTGCTGACCCATCTGAAAACCATCACAGATCTGTTGTTGAATCCTCTGCATTTTGCCTATCAAACAAACAGGTTAGGAGATGATGCTTCAATATGTCACTTCATTATAACCTATAACATCTGGTCTGTACAAGGACCTATGCATATCCATGGATTTTTGTGGACTTCAGCTCAGTGTTTAACATCAACCCAGAAATCCTTTATCACAAACTGACCCAGCTCACTGTACCTGCATATCTATAAGTGGATAATTAGCTTTCTGACAGATAGGAAGCAACAGGTGAGACTAAGGAAAATTACATCCAGTACCTGGACAATCAGTATCAGTGCTCCTTAGGGATATATGCTCTCTCCGCCACTTTTTTCCCTCTATACAAATGACCGCATCTATCAAAATTCTGAAGTTTGCAGATAACACAACAGTCATTGGACTCATTAAAGATAGTGTGGACTGCATACAGATGGGAAGATGAGCAGCTGGCCCTGTGGTGCAGTCAAAACAACTTAGAGATGAATACACTCAAAACTGTAGAAATGATAGTGGATTTTAGAAAGTAGAAATATTCAGCAGCACAGTATCAGTAATACAGTCCTTCAAGTTTCTAGATTCTATAATATCCCAAGACTTAAAATGGGTAGTTAACATCAGAACCATTATTAAGAAGGCACATCAGAGGATGTACTTCTTACATCAGCTCAAGAAGTTAAACTTGCCTCTAGAGCTGCTGATACAGTTCTACAAAGGAATCACTGAGTCTGTCCTCTATAACTGTCTGGTTTAGTACAGCAACCATACAGGATAGGCACAGATTCCAATGTATAATCAAGATCACAGAAAAAATAATTGCATCTAACCTGCCCTCCATGAAAGACCTGTATATGTCTGAGAGGGTCAACAGAAGGTGGAGAAGATATTTTCAGAGCCCTCTGACCCTGAACACAACTTGTTTGAACCTCTTCCATCCAATAGGTGCTACAGGTACTACATACCAAAACTACCAGCATAAGAACAGCTTTTCCCCCCATGCCATCATTTGAATGATAACTTGATTAATGCTTTATGATCAATGTTACAAGATAGATATAGAAGAAGCAGAGAATTCTAATTAACAAAGTTCTATCTAATGTGTATACGTACCTATTGATTTCAAACTTTTAACACTTCGTTCTACTAACTGTACATTTACAGGATAACTAACATTGTTATATGTTAATTTACTACTGTCATTGATATTGCAAGTATACTGAGAGCTGCAGTACTGAAGTCAAATTCCTTGCATCTCTAATCATGCTTGACCAATAAAAAATTTGTTTCTGTAAGTCAATGGCACTATAGATAGCTAATAAATCTTTTTTTCTACATAATACATTAATTTAAAGATATGAGGTGACAGGGGAGAATGAGGAAATATTGTTTCAATAGGCATTTGGCTAGGAAACTTTAGTTATGCAATGTTGGGGAACAAACATAATTTTCCTCTGAACGCTAAAGCATGAAATAAAATGTTAATGCCATAACTGACTAATATAGAATGCTGTTAAAGATACTATAAGTAAAAGATTTGTTCAATTCAAGGTTGAGCAAATCATACATTGATTTGCATGGAACCAACTTTTCTTTCTGGCAAAGAATATTGACACATGGAGGAGTACTAGCTCTACCATATGGAATTCCATATATCTCTGGATTACATGCTGGATTTCCAGTGGCAATTTCCATTTTTAAATGATCTTCTAATTAAAAATAAGAATAATAATCTCACTAAAAAGCCAACCTCAGATTTTAATAAGTGAAAATAATTAACAAATATATATGCAAATCCTTAACACTGCTAGTATTGTTACTATATTAGATCTGAATTAATAAATCTATTCTAAGCATGACGAAACCTGAATCAAATTCATTCTCATCCTTCCCTAAATAAATGAGATGAAAAACTCATGAGTACAACCTCCATTAATAAGTCTACTAATAATACTGTTATAATACTGCCTTATCCTCAGGGGATTTAAAAAGAATTGTAATCAATTTCACTTTTTGATCTAGAAATCCTATCTCCAGTTCTTTTCTTAAATGAGAGGATTGCTCCATCAGAGAACAAAAAAAATATGGTAGGAACAAGCTCAGAGCAATTATTTTCTTAAATAGTCTTTTTTACTCTTCTTAGCTGAAGATTTATCTGAATGTTTCAGATAAATAATCTAGAGCGATATCCAATTCAAAACTTAGATTGAAAAACAAATATGATATCTGCAAAGGATTGCATGTAGTCTTGCAAATCCCCCTGGCTTGGTATTGACCTATCTCCACTTCACTACTGGACACATTTTTAAGATAATCTTTGGCAAAAAATTTGTATAGTACTGAATAAAAGTGAATACCCCATTCTAATTGGCTGCTGTGACATCACATGTCAACCCAATCAACCTTGACATTTGGCCATTCCTTTTCCTTCCCCAGGGATGTGACTGTTTTTCCAATGGTTTTGTAAACATCTGAGTTCATTTTTCTTTCCCCAGATGCAGGGGGCAGTCAGGGTAGAGACTCTCATCATCACAATGCCTTTTGTAAGGATCTGAAATTCTGTCCCATAATGATACAGCATAAGTTCAGACAAAAAAGAAGTTTATATAGGTTGCCTTAATAAAGTAGAGTACTTTGCTTTCAAGTTCCATTATCTCCTTTATGGTTGATGCACTTGTATTAAATTATCATCTAATTTGTATTGAACGTATACCTCTGTAACATTTGTTATTTTCCCAGTTTTTTCTGTAGAAATGCTTTTTATTTAAGTTTCAAGTTTAGTATGCATGAAGCCTTGGCAATTTTGGACTTGGCCTTTTGGATATTTCTTGAAATTTTGGATTTTCCATTAAAAATGCCCAACATTCAGATACACCCACCAGGCATGTGAGAAACTCAGGCACATAGCTTGAGCTGAAAGGCAATTGTCTACTCACAAATCTGGGCCTGATATTTAAAAGTGTTTTGTGCTTGTTTTAAAAACTGCTATATCTAAAATGGATAGATGTCAGAAGAGTAGAACAAATTTGGTAGAATTCTAATATATGCACAGATATATAGAAAGAGACTGCAAGGATACATTCACTTGGATATCAAATATTGATAATTGAGTTCAGTCAAACTTATTCCAAACTAAATGAATAGAATTAAAGCTGCCTGATATATTGAAGAGCTGAAACAAATTAAAACATATATACCATGTTAATGGATTAATGGAATTGATCAATCCATTAATAATAATTATTTATTATCCATTTATCTATTAATACAGTACAGTTCAAGGAAATTTGAATATAAATTCAGAGCAGCCATGAAAAAAGTGTATGTAAATATGCACACAGAGACACACATTGAAATATTTGGTATTCATTAATGCCTAATTAATGAATTTGCTAGTGCTTCTGTTTATCAGATGTATGAACTCTCATTAGCTGTTAATAAGAGTAATTGCAAGTAAACTCAGTATAAAAGAGAAAACACTGAAAGGGCAAGAGGTGATATAATGTAAGACCTTGCTTCTTAGGAAAATATTGAAAGTATATAATAGGAATTAATGTAAGGTACGAGTGAATCTCGTATCATTTGCAGTAAATGGCAAAGGATTTCTCATTGCCAGTTGTTTAGAAATGAAATGGTTTTTTCTGTTGGGAAAAAACAACAAATTTGGCTGTTTGTTACCAAAAATGGGTTTTGTACATGGAAAGACATGTATTTATATGTTTATATGTCTTCAAATAGTTATAGATACGGAACATACTTCTAAGATAATCAGAAGATATCTCTGAATAGTCTTTCATCACCTATTATATTTTGTTTAAATGGTTTTCTCTCCCTTCCGAAAACTCATCAGTCTTTTGCAATCTTTTGGCTAAACTTTCATTCTTGCAACTTAGAAACTTCTACCATCACTACTCCTAAATTTGATTCAAACAAACTACTTCTAGGTAATGTTTATAGGTAGTCCAGTTTTCAAGTATAAAGTCTAAGAAGTTAAATGTGCTACTGAGAAGTTATCTAGAAGGTCAATGATTTTTTACCACAAAGAAAACATCCTAGTTTAAATTGACTACTTTAAAAAAACAAAATACTTCCCCCCATTAAAATCTCTATTAACTTCTAATTTCAAGCATACTGAATTAACTGCTTTTAATTTATACATAATATCACATGGAACATAGTTCAAATTATATGAGGATATATATTACCTAAAATAAGACAGATAGCATAAATTTTTAAGCATGATGTAAAAGTTTGATAAAACTTTTTGAAATTAGCCTTTTAAAAAGGTAAAAGGTGAGCAAAATTGTCAGCTGAGTTTATACCTTTATACTAGCTGTATTGGTTTTGTTTTTATTAAATTCCACATTTTAACTAAAATAGTATTTCTTCATGTATAAACAGCTGAATTAAATAATCCTGAATTCCAAATATAAAAATAGCACCAATTACATAAACATTCCTGGGTGGGGGAGAGAACACCTATAGAAAGTATCTAGGGAGCCCCAATTTTATTCATATCATTCTCTTCAGGCCTTGAGATCCCTTCATTTCAAGATTTAATTTATATTAATTAAATTAATAAAATATTGGGGGGTTGGTTTGATGTAAAAATCTGACATTCACCAAACTCTTAGAAACATGCCCCTGTATACTATGTGAGGAATGGGGGAGGATATTTTTATTGACAAAATATCCTCCCCTACAACATCTCTAAAGAACAAATACAAAAAAACAAAAAACAAAAAGTGAGCATTTTGTTTTTGTTGTTCAATCGCTAAGTCAGGTCTGACTCTTAGTGACCCTATGAACTATAGCACGCCAGGCTTCCCTGTCCTCCACTGTCTCCCAGAGTTTGCCCAAATTCATGTTCATTGCATTGTTGATGTTATCTAACCATCTCATCTTCTGCCTTCCACTTCTCCTTTTGACTTCAATCTTTCCCAGCATCACAGTCTTTTCCAATGAGTCTGCTCTTCACACTTGGTGGCCAAAGTATTTGAGCTTTGGTTTCAGTATCTAGCCTTCCAATGAACAGTTAGGGTTGATTTCCTTCAAGATCGACTGGTTTGATCTCCTTGCAGTCCAAGGAACCCTCAAGAGTCTTCTCCAGCACCACATTTTGAAGGCATCAATTCTTCAATGCTCAGCCTTCCTTATGGTCTAACTCTCATAGCCATACATTTCTACTCGGAAAACCATAGCCTTGACTATAGGGACCTTTGTCGGCAAGGTGATGTTTCTTCTTTTTAATACGCTATCTAGGTTTGCCAGAGCTTTACTCCCAAGGAGCAAATGTCTTTTATGGAAACCAAATATTCAAGGTGGCACTGGTAAAATCCAAACTATGAACTGCATATTAATCCCCATGAAATCAGTGTGATGAATTCTGACTATCTTGTTTTATCTTTTCAAAGATAGCTGGGTTTAACTCAGGCCACCTTACTCACTTATTTAGAATAAGTTCCTGGTTTAAATAAACCTTTGAATGTAGAAGAATACTGTAGCCCAGCCTAATTATGGGCTCCCCTCTCCCTCTTAACTGCTGACTTCTTATAACTCCCATTAAGTAAAATGGCTGATGATTTAAAAACTGCTGGAATAACAAGGATATGATTAGAGCCAAAGCCAGCTTGAGCAAATTGGGAATATTTAGTCTGGAAATGAGAAGGCAAGCAAGGATATGACCTTGGCGATGATCAAAATTATCCTCTTTCATTTTAAAATGAAGGTCAGAAATGTGCCTAAGTTATAGGAGGCTGGTTGGGGGGGAAACTTCCTAAAAGAGCAGTTTGATTGTGAAACCAAATACTCAGATATGTGGTAGGCTCCCCTTAGATGGATGCAGGCAAACAAAAGGTAAGCAGACGGGAGTAGGTTAGTGGTGCTTTGGGTTACGATCCTTGTATTGAGTTTTGATGGCAAATCCAGCCTTCTCTAAAGAGGCAACAACCATGCAAAGGATCTCAGGTGGCAACCAAGGCTTTCAAAGATCCACTGACAAACAGGGATTTCTGAAGTGACTCCTCGAGGGAAACAGCGGGTGAAGAAATCCTAATGGCCATGTTGAAAAGTGTTATGGTAAGTTGAAAACCTCCACAGAGAAGAACTGAAGCTAGGGGAGAGGAGAAAGGATATTTTGGCCCTGTACAGGTTCCGATTTGGATCATAGCTGCCTGCAGTTGATGGCATGCAAATTAGAGGGAGAATTGAAACAAATGCCCACTCTTCATAAAAGTCCAGGAAAGTTTCCTCCAGTCTTTTTCTGGTCAGTAACGCAGAGTTAGACAGATTTAGAGCAAGCCTTCTATTAAAATCAGTAAGACTTGAATCACGACTACAGTCTCAGAATTTCAATGGTCTGGCCCAAATATAACTAAATCTGGATACAGCTTGTCTTTGTTGAAGGCAAGTTTTTCACTTCTCTGCCCGACTTTCCAGAAATTTCATTCCTCAGGAGGAAAGCAACCTCTTTCATTAAATTGCATTAAATTTACTGTAAAGCTAGACTCCACTTGCCCTCCTTTTTATTCATTACTGTAGAACAAACTATATATAGTATAAAAAAGCTCAATTTTGCCATTTGATTAGGAAACGGAGTTTGCACAATCCTACAATTAAAACTATTTCGCAAATAGGTTTTCCACAGGAGAATTTCCCGGAGGCTGTTCCTTCAGTTGCTGAGCAATGATGCAGTGAATGAGACACCCCTTCCCCGGTTTGTCACAGGACAGGCGGTTCGTAACGCTGTACTTACCATTTGCCTGGGAAAGGGATGAAAATGCAGGCAATTCTACAGTATATCCCAAACGATCTTGCAACACCGCGAACCATTCCGAGAACCATTGCTTTGTCGCTTCTTTGCTCTGACACCCCTGTCAGTCTTGCATGAGTCATGTTTATTTTATAACATGTGTCATGTTATTTTTAGAAAAAGCCAGGAAGTTATGATATTTCTTGGATATCTCCAGTTTTTTGCTTTGATAATGAGCTGGTGGGGAAGGGGGAAAGTCACATGACCCCCCCACCACCTTAGCCATCCTGGGAAATAATTTTTTTCTTAATAATATCTTCTCTAGGCACTTGCTAAGGGTGGGTGATGGGTTATACTGATTAGCAAGAACGGGAGTAGGCAAGCAGCATTTTAATTCAGTAGCAAAATAGTTCCCTGCTCCCCTCTACTACTTTCAACCCTCTACAGAGTAGCCATGAACTTAGAACAAAGGAAAGGAAGCACAAGGGAAGGAAGGGCAGGCAGGCAATCAGATCATTCACTGAGGTTTGCTCAGGGGAAATGTTTGGCTTCCCAGAGCCACAAAGTTGTCCATTAATCTGCGGAGAGCCCCCACAAGGCAAAAAGGTTTGATGCAAATTTGGGAGCACTGGGAAAGGGCAGATCTAGAATTTTCACTTCCAGAGAGAAACAGATATACTGAGGAAATAGTGGCTTAGGGACTATTGAGGTCAACCTCAATATAGACAATATTTAGAGCTGAGATATTATGAGATCTGGAAAGACAGGAATGGATATTTCCAGAAGGAATCAACAAATTGATACTTAGGTAAGTTTTTGGGGTGGGTGTCTAGAGTGGAGGCCAGCAGAATGAGCAATAGGGGCCCAAAGACAGCAAGACAGAAAGAGCACACATTGCCAACCAATGTTTAGTAAAGTCTTCTTCTAGCAGAACTTTACTCCTGATATTCTGTGTTGTCACTGGTGTGTGTATATATGAAAAAAATACATAGATGGCCTGACACTGCTTTTTGGAGCAATATTTTCTAAATTTCCCAGTCTATAGCCCAGGGAATATGGTCTCCCCTCCAAATACTAATTGAATCCCATCAAGTCAGTCAAATCTAACCAGCAAGGTGCTGCCATCTACATTCTAGGCAAAGAAAAATCTAAGTACTATATATGAAAGTATATGAAAAAAAGAAATCATAAGAGATGATGGCTATCATCCTAGGAATGATAGTTGGGAATATGATTAAATAATTTCAAATTTTGGAACTATGTAGGTAGATAGAAGCACTTTAACTGGCAGTGTATAGGTAAGTCAGTTTAGATTTGGGGGAAAGAACTTCATGCTGCTAAGTTGGATCCTGTTTCCAGATCCTGCCTGTATTAGATAACAGCATCAGCAGAATTTTTAGGGATACAAGGAAAGGAACTGAAGGGCCATCAAAGTGTTTATTATAGCCAAGCCTCCCATCTAAGTGTAATTATTTCGTTGAGTTTAAGCCCCTGAGCTTTCAACAAAGCCTTAGAAAAAGGAACTCGGTTCTGCACTTGTATCATGAAAGTTGAGTAAATAAGGTAATAGCAGCCTCCATGACTTCCTATTTAAAGGCTGTTATTTAAACATAACCTGTTTCATTCTTATTTATTGTTTATATAGCTGCCCATCTCACAAAACATTACTTTAAAAATAATAACAACCATAAAATGTATTCCATTCTCTTTCCAAAGAATTTTCAGGAAGCATACACATAAAAACGGGATAGAATAAATGTTTGCATGACTCTTATTTTACATACAAATATACAAATTAATTGAGAAAGCCTTTTGGATTAAAGGCGAAACGTCTTCGACTTGAGAAAAATCCAGTCCAG
>JANHZU010000491.1:110946-144479 GCA_032468055.1 Acrochordus granulatus
AGATGCCTGTTTTTTAAACTTTGTTGCGATGCAATTACCCTGGACGAGTGAGAGTCTTCACAGACATGTTTACATACAAACATATACTGTAAGGCAGATCAACTGAGTTGTGAAGTGCTGTTTAAATCTAATATTCAATCAGCTCTACCATACAGTGAGTTCCTATATTAAAAAATACTGTCTATATTTATTCCCTTGTCTTATAGATAGGAATTGATGTTCTTAAAAAAATTAAAATAGGCTGTTACACAAGCTGAGAAAGATATTTAATTTATTTCAGTTTAATATTTCAATATAAACGATTTATTTAGCAGCATATAGTATGGAAAACCTTTCTACCAAGAAAATATAATTTTTGAATTAAAGTATTATAACTGTTTCAAGCATTTCAAAAAGTGTAATCCCAAAAGACTGAACAGTTCTGCAAGAGTTTCCTTTAAAGCCTTTGTCTGCCAGAGTCTAAAGTAAGAATAGAGATTATTGCTGCAAAACTAATGGAAGTAGTACTGGATTCCTGAAAGAATTGAGGAAGCTTAAGATTATATTAAGCTGCACTGAGATGAATGGCACTAAAATTTGTAAAATGCCTCATGAATTTTTCTCTAATTAGATAAAAAAAAAGAGAACAAGTTTTCATTAAGTTGGACATTTGATTTTCGGATTCACCGACTTCTTAGGCCTGAAGAATATATAAGAGGGAGAAGGAAGTAGAAGCCCAGCCATTGGCTTAGCATGTTGTATAAAAAGCCATTATTAAACAATAATGTTATTGAAAGACCTCAAATTGTTACATGAATGCAACAATTGTGGTTTGTTAAGCTAGGTTTAGGTTTTGCAACTTCAAAGACCTTAGGGATAGAATATAATTAGAGTAACTAAAGTTAGTTATACTCTGATGGATTTTGATATGTGCCACAGAAAACTTCAGCATTTTTTTAGTTTTCCAGAACTTTTATCAAATTAGATGGTATAATAGTTGGAAATATGCCAATAAATAAATTCATACTCAAATGTTGTTATAGATTATAATATTACTTTTATTATTTCTGTACTTAGGGCAATCTTCCAGTACATCCAGAAATGAATTGGAACACTTTAAAAAAAAAGGCTAAAAGTATATATCACTTAAAAAAAAATCTGTTACTGATGCATTGAAGTTCTCTCTCTCACTCACACACACATTTCATGCTTTGAATTCAATGTTTTCTCTTCCCATTTCTCCCCCATCCCCCTTCCCTTTAATTTTTAAGACTGAAGTGTTAGCTCTTTCTCCGGAAACAACTGGAAGGCTGTTTTGCCATTGAACTTGACAATAAAAAACTGATTTCAGCCCCCCACTTTTCTGCCCACACAGCTTTGTATATTAGGATCTGGGAGGTCTCCACAAAACCTCACCAGGAACATAAAAATTTGGTGGAGGACTAGGAGTTAAAAGGAATAATAGGGATTAGTTAGTGCAGTGTCTAATTTGGAACTGGGGGGAGAATTTTTGAACAGTACAAACTGATGGTGAAGAAAAGAGATAACAGTACCAATAATAATCTTTGTGTGGAAAATAAATCCCGAGCATTTCCTATGCTTTTAATATGAGGGGGAAAGCATGATTATGGCATGTTTTGTTCCTTTCTAAGGCCTTAAAGAAGAATTTCAGGCATGTTTCTGCAACCAGCAGGAAAGGTCTTTATTATTTCCCTCCCCCACCTCAACATTTTGTAGCTTTGGGAAAGTTGCCCTTGGCTCCTTCCCCATCTCAGGTTCCCAAGTGAATCTGAATGAGAAAAGGGAAAGTGGGTGGAATGGGGAGTGAAAGAAAAGAAGGATGCATATGCTTAGTAATTTGTGTATTCCACAAGTCAGGAAGGTAATCAGCTGTCATTAAAGGCTGTGTGTTGTTAGGATGCATAATAACCTAAATAGTTTGGAAGAAGAAGAAAAGGAAGTAGAATGTCTGTTCCATTTCAAGTCAAGGAAGGAAGGAGGACTTTGACAAACTTTTTTGTTTCCAGTTATTGCAGGAGAAGAGTCTTGTTAGTCAATGGTGGCTAAAAATCAGAAGGATCTACTAATACCTTTGACAAAAATTTCTGCCTTTTAATCAGAAAAAGTGGTACTAACATCCTCCTGGCTTTTGTTTCCAAGCAATGAAGGAGACTATAGAATAAACATAAAAGTTGTAGCAATCTTTCTCAGATCTCAGCTTCTCTCCAACTAGTTCCCAATGTATGTAATGGCTAAGCTAGCCTGTAAGTTTATATCCAGGGACAATGAACAAATGTTACAAATACGCATACAAACATGAAGAATTTACCTAGATGATACTTGTTGCTGTTTCAGACTAGAAGCATAGGAACTTTTCTATGTGGCAGTATTACTGACAGAACAAGGATAAGTTTCAGAATTAATTATATGGACTTTACTTAATTGTCATTAAACCCGGTGGACTAATTTCCTGGTAAATGTGTTCAGGATTTTGCAGTTTAATCTTTTTTTTAATGTCCTGAATTGTGATCAGTGCATCTTCTATTTTATCTTCATTTCTATAGATGGAAGAGAGAAAGTGCCCAGACTTGTTCACACAAAGATAAACATTTCCCTTGATTCATTAGCTTCCTTTAATATAAATTGGCACAGGATCTCACCCAGTAGTCCTTTCTAGAATATTGTAACAATTCCCAAATTAATTTCCCATCAGGAAATTAATCCGGAGCCAGCATGTAGCACATTTAGAGGCACCAATTCAGGAAAGGCTAATCCCACAGAAGTTAATATCAGAGTGAGCTGGATTCAGCTGTAGCATTAATTCCTGATGCTGAAATTAATTGGGCTTTAAAAACAGAATTTGAACAGAGTCTGTCTGAAGAAGTGTGAGGCATGCCTGACTGGCTGAACATTTGTCTCTGCACTCGTCCCTTTGAACACCAAAACGTGCTAGTAAAATCAAAGTTAAGCTTTTTTTTCAGTCCAAATAAATAATCAGATGATTAATAAATGGGTATCTTTGATTGCAGAAATTAAATTGCTAGTAGTGCCGTGCAAATTTTATGCAGAGGACAGGAAAATATTATCAGCATTGGCACACCTGTTCAGATTCACGCAAGTAGATGATACCCCCGCCACATTTTCCCCTTATGTTTCTGTTGCATGCCAGCCATTTTGTTTATCTGGTTCTTATGCCAGTGATTTCAAAAAAAGCAACTGAGCCCCCTAGAAAAAGATTTCTCCAAATAACCTCCCCCCTCCTGTTTTCTGGACTGCAAACAAAAGCGAAGACTCCTCCATTTGGCTTCAGGAATTCACCTTCTTTAAAGAGTTGAGTCTGGGATAAAAAAGAGAATTAGAGAATGGACATTCCGTGAATAGGAAGTAGGAAAGACGAACAATGAAGGTATTGTATACGAAATATGAAATGTATGCATTATGTGAGAGGATGGGGGATTTTGCTTTGATTTGGAGGCACTCAAGTTGAAATTAACAACAAATCTCACACTTGTAGAAAGATTCCCCCATTTATATTTTGTCTCTGTGTGTATAAGCATACATGTTCTATAATCTATATAATGTTATCTACCTGTATACATTCCTTTTTCATCTGATTCAGGATGAGATTTAAAATCTTGAAATCTGCAGGAGGGATTCACCAAGTTTATTGTAAAACAGAGGGAAGAATACACGTAACAGAGTTACTGAATATGCAACTTCCATATTTTCACTATTTTTTTTAAGTTCAATGTATGGCTGGGGCGGCTTTGGTTATTCAACCTCCATATTGTGTAAAATTAATCTGTCCAAATCAGGGTTTTTCCTAATTTCTTCAAGTTTGAAACTCAGTTCTATAAGGAATTTCAACTTTTTTGGATAATTTTTAAATGGCTTATTTTGCCTGCCAAAAATGATGGGATCCATGGAAAGAGAGATACACTAACTCCCACAGGGACACATGTTTTAGCTGGAATAAAAGGAAAGAGGGGAAAAAGGGAGGGGAGAAGGAAAGGAAATATTGTTGAGTGTGCTGAACCTTGCTACCAGATGGTGGAGCTCGTGACCTAATCTTGAAAGCAGCATTGTTTCCTTAACAAACTTCTTTAAAAAAACACAGTACTGTATACAATATAATTTGGAAGCAAATCCCACACTCATCAACACTGATGATACTACTTAGTTGGGTAATTAAATGTTGGGTAATTAAAAACAAACAAGGTTAGAGAGCACCAAGGATTCCACAGTTCAACACTGAGCTACACATATTGTATTATCTTCTATGGAAACTTCTTAAACTTATTTGACTTTTAAAATTTTCTATTTAAAAAACTTCTGGATAGGCGACTGGAATCAAAGTTATCTACTGGGAGTAAAGCAAGTCCAACTTCTAGGATCAAAGTTCAGTTATGATTTGTTTCTCCCCCTTCCTCACTACTGGACATAGTAACTGTTGGCTGCAAAAGCGCATCTGAAGCAAGTCCTCCTTTTCTACACTTTCTTCTCCTGTTCCCAAGACTGCATTTTTTGTTATCTTGGGTAAAGAGGGAAGGATGGAAGGATGCTCACAAGTGGCAGGCCTTTCCAGCAGAAGGGAGTACAAGTTACTCCAGAAGAGGGAGGGGAATAGCGAGTATTCCCCATCTCCAAAATATAATAGGTTCCCTTTTTTTTGTTCCTGCATCCCCTTTTTTAGATGGTTGGGGCTATCTGTCAAGCAATGGAAGCATCCTGTCTCAGCTGATCAAGTCTGGGGAGAATGTCTATGTTTTGGATCAGAGGGTCAACAAGTATATCAGGTTCAGTAAAATAAAAAAAATATGAATTCCTGGAGATTAGAGGTACATAGTGAAGAGTATAAAGAATCAGTTTGTGTAGTGGTTATGGCATCAAATTAGCAACCGGAAGACTGTGAGTTGACTGAATCCCACCCTAGGCACAAAGCCTGTTGGCTGATCTTGGGCCACTCACTTTCTCCCTGCCCTAGAAAGGAGGCAATGGCAAACCATCTCTGAAAAAAACCTTGCCAAGTAAACTGCAGGGACATGTCCAGGCAGTCTCTGAGACCAACACGAGTGAACGGAAGGGGGGAAAATCCTGATGAAAAACTCTTGGCTTCTTTCGTAGGCAGTTGGCCACCTCTTTATTTTCTAATCAAAACTCTAGCACGTATGATTTCTCCTGCTATTTCCTCCCCCATCTTCTGATTAAATACTTAACCTGAAGTATGCACAGCACATGCTGCTAACTGTAAAATTAGAATCAGTTGATCAGCGAAGTCATTTCAAAACATGTAAATTTCTCGTTGGCGTCTCTAAGAAAGGGAATGGCGCGAGAGAGTTCTCCTTGAACTTGGCCTCGATAGTTTTTCTTTCTGTGCCGCGTTGATCATGAACTTCTCAAGAGTTTTATGCCTTTAATTGTGTGAAATAGCCTCAGGAAGAAATCACCTTGTCTGGCAGATGCGAAGCAAGCCTGCTGGTTGAAGGGTGCAAATTACCACGCAGAGGAAAATATCTGGAGGCCTTAAAACCGGGGCGTTTGTTTGAGGTTTACGATCCGCTTCGATTCTGTCGAGGCTCTGAAGGCAGAATGAGACGGTCATTTACCATCAGCCTCTGTTACAAATTAAATAGCCATAGTTGGACCCAAACAAGGAACCATCAACTAAGCGTGTTCTGTGAAGTTATTTGTAAACCAACGAGCCATTTTCATTCTGTTTTGCGGTTTTAAGGTTTTTTTTCAGGGAAAAGAGAGAAGGAAAGAAAGGCGGGGAAGTTTCAAAATCAGTTTCAAAATTTTTCACGATCTGGTATCTGTTTTCTCATGACATTTATATCACGTGTTTATTCAATGTTTTAAAACTTTATCGTTGATCATGTATCAAATAATAAGTACATTACTAGTTATACAATCTTATAAGGAAGTACAGAAATATATAAATAAATGCGCAATAAATGCGTATCTTCGCACTAGACTTTTTGAAGAAGTAAGTTGCGGTGAGATCGGTCGAGTTTTCCTTCCCAAGGATCAGAGTCACGCTGAGCTCCCGACACGTTTCTAAACACCTCTGCAAAATTACAACTTCGGATTGTCCTTTATTTAGAGGTTATTTACTTCTAGGCAGCACCTCGTTCCCCTCCCCAAGCTCCTCCCAAAGAGATAGGTTTTCTTCAGCGGGTGACTCCTGAATTCTACTGAAACTACGAAAATCGAGGACTCCCAAAGAGTATCGAGCCACTTCGCACGGCCGTTTCGAAGTCTGGGCCTCCGGATCCAATATACACACCACATATTCGAAACGCAAGTCTCCCTCATTACACTGAAAGGAAAAAATCAGTTGCTCTGAAAGGCCACTTCTCGGAGAATGAATTACGACCTCGCCAAGCCATCATTGCGAAAATATAATGCCTGCCTGTTGCTAAGGCAACCTGGAGACTCCACGTGGTCACCAGGAGACCACTCCATTGGAAAAAAAAATTAAGCGATGACATCATCGCTGTTCTGCCGGGGCTGTTTGGATGACGCCACTTAACCCCGTAAATTACTGGTGAGAATGCGGCCGAGGGACCCTGCTTCTAAGTCGCCGAGTACGAGCTCCTCTTCCCGAATGTGAAGAAGCACACTTGCGAAAGGAGGCGAGCGGATTACAAGGATCTTGCTTCCAGCTGTCTGTAGGTCTGAGCAGATTTTCAAGACAATAGAAAGCAGGAACCGTAGGACACCACGGTTTGTCAGAGCGCATATGCGCCGTGTTTCACGTCCCTGTTTAAATACAAGTAGACAAACAAGTTAGGATTCCAGAATGACTCGATCGAAGTTTGATCCCGGAACTATGGTAATAAGACTTATTCTGCTGGGTTCTTCTAAGAGATTTTAAAAAATGAAACATTAAAGATGGTTTTTCCTTTGGTGTGTAGTAGGTTGTGTTTTTATTACATTGTAAATTCCCTCACGCCTCTTTTCAGTGTCTTCAAAGGCATTTTTAATTAATTTTGGTAGTATGCAAATACTGTATGAATCATCAACAAGAACAAAAGCTTAAGGGGGTGGTTAGCCCTCATATGAAGCATGAAGTCTTAAAATATATAATGATAATTTCATACTATAGGCAATTATTTGACATATGTGAAAATCCCCCTCCCCAAAATAGACTGTGCTAAGTATGTATAAAAATTGAGTAAATATAAAATATTTCATATATGTCTGTATGTAATGTGTGTATATATATATGTATGTATGTATATGTAAAATATATCACTACTATTTTACACAGATTAGAGAGAGAACTACTTTTTCACCTCTGCTTTACTTGCTGGGAGACAAGTAGGTCCCACAGAAAATGAGCCATTGAGGTCACTTAAAATTTATTTTACATCCAGGTTGATTCTAAGCGATGTTCATCTTCTTGGATGCTTTTCCCCCTCCCCTTACCCCTTAAAGCAGTTCTGAATTATTGAATTTCAGACAAAGAAAGCAAAGTCGCAGAATAAAGGCCCTAAGGCACCTTCTTTCTAAGGAAAAATAATTGCACAAGTCTTCTCCTTCTGCCTTTATCAAATAAGAAAAAAAATAAGGATGGTTTTGCAAGGTCCTTAAAATCATCGGTGGTTCTGGCAGTGAGTTTTTAATTTCTTGGGGAAAACAAAGCAGCAGTAGCAACGATAATAATTAAAAAAATATATTAAGAACAAATTTAAAAGGTGATGAGATCAAGAGACCTTCGACAAGGCCGTCGCCTGTTAGCAGAAGGCTTTTGAGGGTAGGGACGGGAGACTTTAGAGGCCCTACGTGGGCGATCCCACAGGAGTTTTTGCTCCCCCCGTTTTCTTCCTTGCTGGTTCCCACCAGAGCATCTTCGTTTCTTTGCACATCTCAAGAGGCGTCCTCGCTGCCACTGTTGGCGGCAGCGCTTTTGACCTTGCCTGCTGCCTTCTTCTCCTTCACTCTCCGGTTCTGAAACCAGATGGTGATCTGTCTCTCGCTGAGGTTAGTGGCAGTGGAAACTTTCTTCCTCCTGTCCTTGGTGATGAACTTGCTGTTGGAATATTCTTTCTCCAGTTCTTTTAACTGTCCTTTGCTGTACGGGATCCGCTTCTTGCGGCTACGCTGGAAGGTACAGCCCTCGGGGGGCGCTTGGCTCACAGTGTCTGGTTGGAGGGAAGAGAGAGGAGTCGGGGTTAAAGAAGCAGCGAGCGAAGGGCCCTTTCTTGACCACTTCCCTGGGGCCCCGCAAAGGGCAATGGGCGTTCGGGATACCTCCTGCACACACTCACTTGTTTATCTCCCCTCTCACTTTATCCCCCATTTTTCCTTTTGTTTTATTTTCACACTCCTTGTTGGTTCTCCGAAGACCGGAGTTGGGGGCCTGGAATCCCATCCCTTTATATTAAATTTCCGTGAAATTCTTCTGCGCAAAATGCAGCAAGGCAGATAATGCGGAAAGCAAGGAAAACCAGAACTTGGGGAAAACATGTATCTGCCCTGCTCTGTTTGGAAGGAATTTCTCTGGCTTGCCTCTTCGTGTCTTCAAGCAATCAATGGAACTTAAATTATCCCATCGCATTATTCTCCCCCCCCCATTTTTCCAACCTCCTCTATCCTGAGGCAAACCAGCAAGTGTCCGTGCGTGCGTAGGGGTTAATTTATTCTGAAGAATAATATGGGGAGGACAAAATCACAAAAAAGCCCCGATTAGGAAATACTGCTTGTCTTTCCATTGCTTTGCAAACGAATTTATTTGAAGTTAAGATCTGATATGAAATCCAATCAAAGGTAGAACTTTTAAGGCAGTGTAAGCCTGACTGTTACTCAAGATCACAGCTTTGTGTTTTCTCAATGCTTTTGTATTCCGAAGGCATAGGAGTCTTTTAATTCATACAAACCTGCAGATACAAGGAACAGGGGCTGTGTATGAATAACTCTGCCTTCTTCAGTGTTTCAACAAATGTTAATAAATCCCATTTTCTTGCACAGAGCCACTGGAATTTAAAGAAAGCTGGCAATGCAATGCGGACTCCAGTAATAATTACTGCTCAAGGAAATCAGTGCTGTCCCTGTTTTTTTCAAAGTGTATTGTAGCTATGAATGTTGTTAAAACTATTCCTTCTTACTGAAATTCGAAGAAAAAGCCAAATATCCAAAGAAGCCAGATCTTGGCCCCAGCAGAGACTGCAATGCTGTAACAATTAATGCAAATTCCATATCCAGGAATGCACAATTTTGCAATTAGCTAAATTAAAAATTATATAAATGGAATAATCTTTTAATATTAAATATTACAAGGCAAACAATCCATCTTAAAATTGCATGACAATCTGTACCAACTATACATCATCAATTTATCACCAGAATGTATTTTTTAAAAATAAATTAAGAGAAATAAAATGTTTACAACAGAGGAGTTCTGTCATTCCCAACTATATATTTCTTTAAAAAACACAATTACTGTGCAAAATCTAAATATCTTTATGGTGTATGCAATGTGAAAATATTTTACTCAGACCTAACCTATTATTTCTGTTAATTTCAGCAAAGAAATATTATTTCTGATGTCTGCTTCCAGTAATTGTGTTTTCATGATCAGTGCATAAAACAAATCAGTTCTGGACATTAATGTAAAATTATTAATTCTAGGAATGTAGTTGTAACTTATATAAGATAAAATAAAATATATTGTTGCCAGTATATACAATTTAGATTATTGATTGAATATTCTAAAATGTACTATATTATACTGACCTAATATGGGCCTGATGTACTGTATTTTTTGTGAAGGGCATGAATTCACACACTAAGTTTGGCTAATGCCATCATTACTCATATGCTTATATCAATATCGTTGTTCATGCTTTTTACAATTAGAAATCAAAACTAATGAATTTTGTAAACTTGAAGAGTTCTCTTAAGTATGGCAACCTATTGGATTTCAAATTGTGTAATGTTGCATAAACACATTGAAAAATGTTTGACTAAACCTCCAAGGTGGATGATTTATGTTTGAATTCGAGGTTTGTTTTTTCTTCCTCCTCTCTGGAATAAATACTCTTTCCTGTAAATATATAAATATTTATATATAGATATATATACTTTTGTGCAATGTAAATTATTATTACAGGACATGAATAATTTCGAATGTACCAATAGTTATACTATTGTACAAACAATAAATTTGTTGTAGTGGATTAGGCACTAGACTGGAAATTGGGAGATCTTTGACACAAAGCTAGCTGGGTGACCATGTCTCAGCCCTAGGAAAAAGGCAATGACAACCCACTTCCAAAATCTTATCAAGAAAACTTTAGAGACTTATTCAGGCAGTCACCAAGAGTTGACCTGACTTGAAGGCACACCCCCCCGCAAAAAGAAACAAATAATAGTATTAATATTATGTTTTCATAACTGAATTAGATGGGAAAAACTTCCATGATGTTTTCAAAGACTTTGTGGCAGAAGTGAGAATTGGTGTGGGGGAGAAAAAGAGGGTTTCAGTTCACTTGAAATCAGCCAGAGGATCTCACAACAGAGCCAACCAGTTTACTACATTTTCAGGTAAGTAAAATAACACACTTACCATTTAAGACTCTTCTTCATTCCTCATAAAATGAATAAGATGAGTCTAAAATTATGTGATTCCATCAATGGGACAAATTAATTAGGAGACTCTTGCAAATGCCCATTTCGCAGTTCACATTTCTCATGGATTTTTTTTAATGGGCACCGTGTAAGGTAACACCATTTATTTTTGCTGAAATAATACATATAGTACTAATCTGAAATACCAAGTCAAAGTAACATATAATTGAAGGATATCCAGTGTTATAATGAACATTTTTAAAATAATGCGATTCTGTGATCTCTGGAAAGATGAGCCATTTGGGTATATATTATTGCATGTATACGTTTATAAAACATTGTGTTGTATTGACCTGCAACCTTGATAGATATCAATTGTGTATAAATTTACTGAGTATAAATTATGAGATTTGTATAATTTGTCCATTATAGTATCATAGTATTTTTCTGTTATCATATTCATACTATGCTGTTGCAGTATCTCAAAAAATGTTAACAATATTGGATAAACTTAATAAAAATGGTACTTATGTAAGTAATAAATAAAAGTGAGAGGATACAATATGAAATGACTATATCAGAATATATTTAAATATTGGCTGGGAAATATATGATGTTCTTGGATTATGGCTTGGAGCAGATACCCATTAATGAAATACTCCTTCAAGGAATTGTCAGTCTTGATTTAAAATTTGTTAATTTTTTTCTAATTTTTTAAAAATTAGAATTTTCAGCACTGGGCTCAAAATAGATAGGTAAATGTCTTTCCTGATACTGCATTTTGGACAAATTCTTTCAAATGTGCCTTTTGTTAATAATGCAATGACAGCTATTTTGGTCTAATGGTTAAGGTGCTGGACTAAGAGTTGGATGACTGAGTTCTAGTCCTGCCTTAGATCTAGAGACCAACTCGATGATTTTGAACTAATCACTTTCTCTTAGCCATATGAAAAAGGCATTGGCAAAACACTTCCAAAAATCTTGCCTAGACAACTGCATGGATTTGTCCACATAGTTGTCAGGAGTCAAAACTGACTTGAAATGGGGTGGAAGCTACATAAAAAATATAAATTAAAAAAATAAAAATAAAGGAAGATGGGAATGAGCATTATTGGATTTGTTGTAACTAATCAGAACAGCATTGAAAATAAACTGATTATCTTTCAAATAAAAATCTTTTTCTTTTGAGACTCATATTGGGCTAAATTTGGTGACAACATAGATTTTCATGCATTGCCATTACTAGAAAATTCATGCAGAGGAAACTTAAATAGAAACATGTAAAATTTAGAGGCATACAGAGTTTTTCACATTAAGATTTTTATTTTGTTCTATTTTGCTTTATTGCTCAGTTAGATTTGGGAGGTTAATTTCCAGAATACCCAGCAAAAAGAACAAACTAACTTTTAAGCCAGTTCTTGTTTTGTGATTGCTGATTAAGGTTGCATAGAGAAGCGCATGTGCTTCCTGAGAATTCTCACCAAATTTTACAAGCTTAAACTGCTGGTAATAGCTTGATGGGTTGCAGTCATAAATTGTAGTGGCCTGGCCTTGAGACAGCACTAAAAGTAGCAGGAACAGGGAGGTCCCATAATTTTGTAAGACTAAGTCAGACAGAATTTTAACCCTCCCATCCTTGTCACTTGTAGACCACAAAGAGAATCACAGCACTGGTGGTGGGGGGCTGCTCCTCAAATTTTCTCTTAGCCTCCATTTCCTTTTTCATATAAAAGACTGTCTGTGGCAAGCTATTTTTTAAAAAACATATAATCTGTCTCTCCTTTTTTCTTCCTTGTTTTGATATTCTTAAAACAATCAGTCTGGGAGCTAAAGGGAAGGGGAGGATGGTCAGCATATGGGGGAAAGGGAAAGCATTTTCCACTTAAAAAAATCAGAGAACTCTGGGGAGTCTAAATGAAAAGATTATCTTCAGGATATCATGCAGAAAAGGGTGTTAGGAGGGACAATTTATGCAAGAAAAGTCTTGACTGCTTTTTTTAAATTCTTAAATATGCCACTTCATTCCTTTATAAAGCTGTGTGTTTTAGCAGACTATCCTGGCAGAAAATGATGGGACTTGTACTCAGGTTGGAGAAGGCTATTCTTGGGAATATTGCTGCCTAGTAGTTTTTACTATCTCTTCTCTTTGCATCAGGTAGGGGACATGTGACTAGCAATGCTTAAACATCCAACAGACCTTGCTGTGCAAGACAGCTCCTAAACTACTTTCTCTCTTCTTTCCTATGCAATGGATATCTCCACCTGTATGTAGCTGTCTTACACTTGAGCTGATTTCTGGGATCAGAGTAATAATATTAAGGCATTCTACTGAGACTTTTCTACACTCATGGAAAAGGGTTTGTGGCCACTCTCTTGCATCCACATTTTGAAGGAAAAAATGAATCCTATTTCCAAGACAGCTGATTGTTCAAATATTGAAGAATCAGGAGAAGCCCTATGGCAGTTAGAAAGATACCAAGGTATAAAAAAATACAAAATTTTAGGATGTCACTTTTGCAGTAATGCCTCGAGTTCGCAGCTGCTCCATACAATCAGTTCATTAGGGTAAAGCTTGCTCGTGTTGAGGTTTGCTTGCCTGCCATTCTTATTAGGAATCTGTTTATGCTCAGGGAAAGCACCTTGTTCATGGAGGCACCAGATTCAATCATGGACAAATTTACTCCCTGACTGTTGTCAGAAGTTGAAAAAAAGTATGGTTTTCTCCCTCTTGCCCAAACTAGAAAATGATCAGGATGCAAGTATGTTACCATTACTTTTTTACATTTTTGCAAAGCTACTTGTCAAGGCAAAAACACATCCCTGGCTTGGGAAGTGGCTCTTCCAAACAAAATCGACTCCGTAGCACTTTTCTGATGTGCCAGATCAGGTTCCCCAGTGCCCCCCATCAACCTCTCCCATTTGGACAGAGCTCAAAAATAGCAGCATGTTCCTTTAGTCTCCAGGTGCCAAGCTTTACCTGTGAAGGCAGTTTTCCAAAAGGTCCCAGTGTGGTTGGGCTCCTTGGGGCAACACACCTGGTTGTTCCAGCCCCCTGACAAGGCCCAGGAGTCGTGGTAAGGGTCGACGGGCAGGAGAGCTTCGTGCCTGGAGTCGCCCGGAGGTCCCCCGAGGGTCTGAACTACAGAAACGTCCAGATAGCTGGTCATGGACTGGTAAGGTCCGGCGTAGCCCGAGTAGAAGGCAAACTCGGCCGGGCGGGTCGGATAGTCCTCTGCGGCGGTGGACGCGCCGGTGGCAGCCCCGCAAACCTCCAAGTACTTCTCGGCTGTGTAGGCGGCTTGGGGCGGGGCCGTGCACGGCTTAAGGGCGCTGCGGGCCACTCGGTACGAACAGTAGCCGCCGCCCAAACAGCCGTAATGGAAGGGCGAAGCGCTGCTGGCTGAGGACGTCTGTGCGACGGCCGGACACGGGATGCACTGCTTGGCCAAAGAGGGCTCCCCGGAGGCGAGGGGAGGCAGGGGCCCGTGCGCGGAGGGGCTGGACGCGCCGCCGGCCCCGGCGAGAGCTCCGTTCCTGCAGGGGCCGCTAGCCGGAAAAGGAGGCAAGCTCAACAAGCCGTCCAGGCTTTTGGCGGGTGCCTCGTCCAGGCTCCTCCGGGCGTCTCCGAAGGCTGCCTCGGGCTCCATCCAGAGGAAAGGGTGGCCGGAGGGCGCATGAGCGGCGGCTGCTCGCCTCGCTCTGCCGGGGAATGGGATCGAGAGGACTGGGTGAGCGGACTGGGAGGCGGGCAAGGCCGGAAGGACCGCTTAAAAGGCTGGCTGCGACCGAAGGAGAGCCGCCCGGCGCCCGACCGCAGCGCTTCTTCCCTCTCCCGCTCCCACCCGAAGCGAAGGACGTGGCTTCCTACAAAGGCCGCTCATTGGCTGAGGCGCTTTGGCAGAAGTCGTGCGGGGGGGCAACAATTGCGAAAATGCGGTACGATCAAGGGGGGAGGAGAGCGGGAGGGGCAGTGCCCTCAGGAGACCGCCTCTCTTCGGGAAAGGGGCGGCCTTTGGGGATGGGGGCGCCCTCCCTTGGGGAGAGGGGAGCGTGCGCAGTTGCCTTGCCCCTCAGAGAATGGGCACCCTTCAAGGGGCAGTGGGACAAACGATGGTGGACCCCGAAGGTGCCCCTCCAGCGTAGGAAAGGGCAGCAGTAAAGAGTGGGGGTCCTGTTTGATACACTCTCTTCGGATCCACGTGAGAAGTTTTTAGGCTGTGATTCTTTCCATCAGAGTATTGCATTTTGTCTCCCCACTTAATTGTTAATTGTTTGGGCAGATAGTTAAACAGCCCCCTGGTACTTTTGATTTCTGACTCCACTGGAAATGTATCCCTCCAGGCTATACTTTTGCAAGAGACAGATGGATAGACAGAAAGAAAAACAAATAGCCGGATGGTTTGCCTTTTTGCTGTTAATCAGGAAAGATTCAGAGGCGCCCCCACTGGATCAGGGTCTTCACTTTGGCTGAAGACATATGGGAAGGAGCCGATGCAGAACCTCACCTCAAGAGAAGCTCCTCAGAAGTCAACCTTTTCATATGTTTACAAGTCGTTTGGAACTTAACAAATTCTGGATGTAAAATGATGAGAACCCATGGTCTCTGAATTGACAGAGATCAAGAATGAATACCTGATTGTGTTGAAATTGAAAAGAAGATCATTCTTGGGTGACCGACTGGCCAGGAGATGCTGATGCAAAGCTGGCATCATATTTATCTAGCAGTTGAGACTTTTACAACTCCAAAACAAGTCGACTCATCAAACTCTATTAGGCTGACTTTGCAAAATAATTCGTTGAAAGAAGCTTGTAGCTTTGGTAAGCAAAAAGGAAGAGGGCAAGTGAGGCAAGGCCAGATGAGGCAGTCTTCCTTCATTCACGTCAATCTACTCCCCATACCTCACAAATCCAGCTGGATTTCTACAACAGTCTCCTCCTTTCTTATATTTCTAGTCTTACCTGTGTGCATCGGGACAAGGGAGATTTTGTCTTCTTGATTTCTATTAATCTCTCCAGAAATTAAAAACCACAGGAAGTCAGAGATCTTCTTATATATCTGCACTGCTATTGTCTCTTTTGGATTGTAGCTAATCACTGGGGGTGGGGTGGTGTTAACAGAAACAAACTTTCAGTACAGATTTATTCCTCTTTGCCTTCTTTATATCTCATTCAGAAAGCAATAAAGTATTAAAGATTTTTGACCACTCATCTTCTATCAATCGAAATATAGATTTGTGTGTCAGGAGGTAACACAATACACCTCCTTGAGTCCTGGAAGAAAGGCAGGATAGAAATCTAATAAAAAAATCCCAATTCTGAAAAAGAGTCCAGTTATCTATCCCTCCCACAACCAAAAATTATTTGATGTTTGCACCTTCCATATTTCAAAAATAAGGTTTCTAATGAATGGCGCAAGAAGTCAAAGAGGTAGGCTGAATCCAGATTTATCCTCTGAGAATATAGGAGAGTGACTGAATAAACTAGGATTTATTTCATTTCTGTACAATATTGCTCTTTCTGTAATGTACAGAGAAGACTGTGGACAGGAAGAGCCCTCATTTTACACTTACACACACAGAGTCTAGAAGTGTGCAAAAAAGAAAGATAATGCTGAACTATAACTATCCTAACACACCTTCTCCTTGTACTTTCACTTTTGCTTGGCAATTTGCATACTATTTAAGCACACTCCTCCTTGAAAAGCTCCAAATGTAAATGAAAGGATTCAGCTGGCAGGCAATTATTTATGTCTTTATAACAAGATTTATATCCTCTGCCTCCAAATTCACAAGGTTTTGGGTGTTCAGAAAAAAATCAAACAGAATTCCCAACAATTCATTTAAACCCACTATGGATAAATCAATTGAAGAATAAACATAAGGCTAAAAATCACTGAAATTAAAAATAAAAAAGTACTTTAAAATGATAGCAATCCCACAAGCTTCAATTGCTTGCTTGTAAATACAACTTTTGCTGCCTTTAAATTGCTAACAAAATTCTGCATGTTGCTGAAACAGCAAATAGATGCTGGCTTGTAGGTTTCAAATTTTAAAATGATTTTGGCACATTGAAAAGCAACATCCAACCCCATCTAACTATCACCTTCTTTGCTCTTCTGGCTGGCTATCACAGAGGTTAAAATTATTTACCTGTGCCTTTAAAACTGGAGGAGAATGGTGAAGAAGAAGAGGAAAAGGAATGCATTTCAGCAATTTAGGCTATGAATAGGCTGAAATGCATAGTTACCTCGAAGCAAGCCCCATTAATGTCTCGTGAGTGCAGTTGCTATGATAAAAATTCATTTGCTTGCCTTTAAAGTGTCCCAAAACACTTTTTTTGCCAAAATATAGGACGGTTATCCTTTGAAATTGATGTTAGTAGGTTATCCTTATGGACAGACATGCTTAGAATGGCTGCTGACCATTTGATTCCGGATTAAGTTCCCTTACCTCTAAGAGGAATTTAGTTGTCAGCATCTTTTAGATCGTGGGCTGAGGATGCACAAGATGTTTCATCAGATTGCTTAAAGTACATTTTTATAGTATGTTTGGTTCGTCCTTTTCTTTCCCTTCCCTTCCCTACTCCTCTCTTCCCTTCCCTTCTCTTCCTTGTCCCTGCATTGATACATCCCAGTCCAGCGCTTGAAGGATTAATTTGGTAACAGTAGTTTGTTCTGAAATGTCTGGTAAGATCACAAAAGTCTGTCTCAGAGACATTAAACAGAAGCAAGAAATATGTATCTTCTATTTTTCTTTCCAATCAGCTGAAGGAAATACTATTTGTGGTTTTTTATTTGAATATATACATACTGTCATTAGGATGATCTTCCATGTTTCAAGTAGATAACAAATTTTATTCAGGGAGACTAATGATTAATTTTACCATTCATAGACAATACAAAACACGGTAATACAGTACGTTGTACTACAGTGTGGCTGAAAAGAAAAAAAATGTAATTATTTAAATTCATGTTTTAAGGAAATGGTGCCAAAATATTACATTCCCTAGACATGTGTTCTGTTGCAAAATGTACAGAAGACATTGTGCTTGTCGTCCTCAACTTGATGTCCTTTTTTAATCAGTCATTATTGGCTGGAGTTTGCAGGATTTGTTCTCTAATGTTTCTGGACAATGTCAGTTAAGGAAAGCTGTCAGTGACCCACTGGAGTAATTCCCTAGCAGAATGCCCTCCAGATGTGCTGGAATACAACCACTTTTGCATCCTAGACAACAGTGCTGTTTCTGGGAATTATGGGGGTAGGCACAAGACTGGACTAAGGTAAAGGTTTTTCCCAGTCTTGCATGCATGTTCCAGAGTCCTTCCCATGCAAAATAAGTATATCACATCTAAACAAAATAGATGCACTGCATTTGTACAACTAAATGTCCACAACATTGTAATTTATACTGCTGTAATAAAATAAATCCAAGTGTCATGAAAATAATCAAACCATGTGCATAAATAGAAAGTCAGAGATTTAGATTTGTGTTTCTGAAGCCAGGGAGGATACAACTTTAGTCTTATCAGTGTAAAACCATTAACAAATATATCAGGGCTCCATTGTCTTCACTGATATAACTAATCAGCAATGCATCCTTTTGAAACCTGTAATTGATGATTTTCAGATTTTATTTGGATAATATCCTTCCCTTACAATTATTGGCTTGAGCTTACTTGGATGTAAAATCAATAGAAATTTAAACTTTTCCTCTGCTTCTCTAACAGCTTCTTCCCCTTTCTCTCATCCATCTTTCTCTGTCAAGGTCTTAAATAGTTCATCCCCAAGCCATGAGTCACCAACCAAGGTAATGCAATGGACTTTGCAGCTGACCAGCTTTGACTCTGTCAAAGAATAAAATATTTAAGAGAGAATGAGGTAGTTGCTTGAGGTTCATTTTCTTCCTCAGGAAAGGAGGTGGTAAGAATCTTCTATCAGATGCCTGATGGGAGAAAGGATCAGGTTTCCCCCACCACCCCAATGTCCCAACACCTGATATATCTGTTGGAGGCAATACCTGTATACACTGGTTAGTTTTTGAGTTGATACAATTCTTTGCTACTTTTTGTGCAATATAAAGTTTGCATTACAATCCTATGTAAGTGTACCCAGATCCAAAGTATGGGTAAGGGTGCCATCTGCAGAGATTTATTGTAGGATATACATATATTTCAAGAGTTGGCTACTGGGTTTACCTGAACTGGGAAGTGCTATTGAATCCACAACAACAGCTTGTCTCTATCAGTCCTTTCACAATCAAAGCATAATCAAAATGAAGTTTCGACCACAGAATACTCATGGATGGTAAATGCAATCCATTCCTGCACTATAAACAGAGTTGTATTAAAATATATACATCTTTTAAAACAAGCAAGCAAATAAATATTAAACTCCAATATCATTTTTCTCCTCATCGTTTTCAAGTTGTCCATCGTGCACATATTTTCTAAATGGAACCACTGGCTTCTACCACAATGTTGTTCCTAGTGCCAAAAGTTAGAATATATGAATTAAAATATTATGGAAAGCAGCAAACACTTTCTCAGGCCATTAAATAACTGGAAATCTTCACTTCAGGGAATAACGCAAAATACAAAACAGTTTGGGTGATGAGTTGTGCTTTTTTGCCTGGAGAAAGGAGTCAGGATCAGAAACATATTCATTTTTGCCAGGTCTTACCATCACAGTACCAGCATGAATTATTCTTCCTTGTTTTTTAAAAGCAATTTTTTTTACTGTAACCAAATACTTCTTAAGAAATAAAAATAGTTTATTAGCAACATAGTTTATTTTACTACCACTAGATCACTAATAATTTAAGGACTCCTCTAGCTTCATTGTTCTATCACTGACCTGATATATTTTATTGACATGTTGCTTTTTAGTTACAAGATATTAAGGAAAATTTGCAGGGATAAGCTATGTCTGGTAAGATCACAATTTCACAGTAGAGAATTTACTGCTATTCCCAATGTTGTGCTTGTGAGCCCCTTTTTTATAGTCTCAGAATACTTTTTCTTTCTTTCTCTGGGCAAATTGATGAAAGTAAAATATATAACTGAATCTTTCACAAGCTTTTACAAATATAATTTACTAAATTATTTTACTATACTTGTAGCAATGTAAGACATTTCGAAATTATAATCTCTGCCTCTCTCCGCACCCTCCTCCCATCCACTTCCAATTATGGAATAATGTTAAAATTCTACAATTCTGACTCTGACTCCTTTCTCCAGGCAAAAAAGCACAACTCATCACCCAAACTGTTTTGTATTTTGTGTTATTCCTTGAAGTGAAGATTTCCAATTATTTAATGGCCTGAGAAGTGTTTCTTTCTTTCTTAAATTTCAAAATAAAAGCTTGCAGTGTAAATCCTAAGTGTACCTATCCAAAGGAAATGTACTTTGATTTCAATTATGTTTATGCCAAAATTGCTGGGTATGCAGCTTGGCACTGCTATGACAGACAACCTATCATTGTCTGTCATTGGATGGGTCTTATTCCCAGGTAAGCAGACTCTTGACTGCAGCCCTCATCCCAGGGAAGCAGATGGGAGCACAATACAACAATTTGCATTGATAGAGGAACTTGTACAAATGAGAAGCTGCAAAGTACAGTCTTTCTTAGAAAGATATGCTGTTTATTTGACCAACCACGCTTACTTTTATTCAGTCGGTATCCTACAGAAATAAATGGGGGGATGGGAACAAAGAGTTAGAGTTTTTGTATCTCTTTGCTGTCGCCTATTGCTCATGTGGATTTTGCAGCCCTGATTTATGGCTTGTGATAGAAAAACCAAAGGGATTCCTGCTCACTCTCCCTGGGTGATGGCTTGTTCTTTACTGAGAACGAAAAACAGTAGTTGCCCCAAAGTGTGTGCTGCATTTGCCCATTAAGGGGTGAACTCAGTAGGCCCAGAAATCGAACATTTCTCTTTTGGGGGAGCGCTCATTTTTAATATTCATTTTAATATTCTGGCCAGAGATCTTATCATCGTCTGCAGACAATCCAGTTAAAAGGCAATGCGAAGCTTAGAGATGTGCTACCACAGTACATTTAGCCTTGAAGAGAAGTCCAACATCAAGTTAAAAGTCAAGCATCTATTGCCTTCCCCTGCATCTATTCCCCCCTTCAGGGGCTGCCCATTAAATCCCATCTGGAGCTTTTCCAAGAACTTTGAAGATTCCCCCTACCCCATCTGTTCGGGGCAGCCAAAACACCCAGACATTGTAAAGGGTGGGGATATTGTAAAGTGAAGGAATATATGGATTGAAAAAATGTTGTGATGCGATGTGCCAAAAGAAAACAACATCAACGGCCAGATGAAGGGAGGTACAGTTATGCCTCAATTCTATTAGCTGAGACTTGAAGGGCTCCAACGGCGAGAGGAAAGAGGTTAATAGCCTGAATGCATTGTCTAAGGAGGAAGCCCCATGGAAATCAAAGGGCTCATCTCTGCGAAGATGCCTGGCTGGCCTTTGGACATGTGAAGGTGGGCCACGGAGATAGGAAATGAATGGAGAATTACAGAACAGAATCTGTAAATTAAAGCTGGATCTTTCCATTCTGAACAGCCATGCCAAAATAAACATTTGAGATAGCTTGGAAATCCTTTCGGTTTACAGATTTTGTGTTCATTTTCTTAATCTTTCTTTGTATGTTCTCATTTTACTGGTTTCTCAGAGGAAAAGGCCATCTCCAAGGCCAATTTTAATAAACGCTCTCTTATTTTAAGAAGCTCTGTCCTAGTTGAGCTGGAGAGGAGAAATGTTGGCAGGCTTTTCCACATTTTGGGCAATCAATTCTCCTTCATCCACTATAAATTTGAAAACTGCTAGTGTATGTTTTGCAAAAGAGAGAGAGAGAGAGAGAGAAGGAAAAGAAGTCCAGTTTCCGTGACTAAACATTCAGATAACTCCACCTAGATGACTTAAAAATCTTCACCTATATATTGTCACACATTTTAGGAAAGAAAGTCTGAAGTTAATGCAGGAATATGAAAGGACAGCAAAAAGGAGGAGGGAGACATTTACATCCTAACAACTCTCTGCCTACTCCCATCCCCATATTGTTCACCTAATAAGTCTATTCAGGTTAGAATAAATCCACATATATGGGGTTCCCTGAACAACTTTTTTTCTTAGTCTGAAGAAGTTTCTTGGACAAGCAGTAAAACATTTCTAAGACAAAAAGAAAAGAAATTCAGTTGCCAAGACTAAACCTCCAGACAACTCCACCTGGATGACTGAGAAATCTTCACCTAAGATTTGCAGATAGGTTTCTTTTGGATTGAAAAGTTAGGTTTTTTAGATATAATTCTGAAAAATCCAAGCCAAGTTATCTTCTTGATCCTAAAAAAATTCATCTCTTCTCCCTTCAGACTTGAAAACATACTTTTCCTGTGCAAATAGATTAAATCAAAAGTGAGCTATCTGAAAAAAATCAGGCTGCAGCCAGGAACCATAAAATCCTATGCAATCTTCTACTCTCACAGGACTACATTGTCCAGAAATTTATGGCTTACCCTCTGCTTTGCAGTACAGTATGTATTTTTCTTAGTTCCCCAAAGCAAGCTTCCTGATGCAAAAATGATGTGTCCCTGCACAAATTAGACTCCTACCATTGAAAAGTCACTTACCAAACAGAAATAGATGAGGACTCTAATCATGTCCCCAGTTTTTAAGCATGCAGAAACAAATGTCTTCCCCCATCTGGGAAAAGGGGTCATGCTGGCTGGGGAGGATGGCAAATGAAGGCCAAAAAGCAACAGGTTGGAAAGGCAGCACTTTCATGCATACAGTTTACCCTAATTAAAGCAAAAGAAAAGTTCTTTGGGTGGGGGATAAGTAGAGGAGTCAGACAACTGAAGTTTGAAAAATTCTGAAAATAGATTATGCAAATTTTCTCTGTTAAATGGTCAGAGTGGTATAAAATGAAACAAAACAGAATTTTGGCTGTTAATGAGATTATACTGATTTTCTGCTTTCATTTATCTGTAACATTTTGCATACTTAAGGGTGAATTCTGCAGATAAATATTTTCTTTACAATGTTTTTAAAAAATACCTAGTTGATAAAGAAAAATACTCATTAAGATGTTTCATGCAAAATACTTACCCTATGCTCTGGAGAAATTTCTGAGTTTGTTTGTTTAAGTTTACTGTAATTATGATGTAAAATAGAATTATGAAATCAATGTTCAAAGTTTCTTGTTTCCTTATTCTACTTTACAAGAGCTTTCACAGTTTTACTCTTAAGACTCCCTTTTAATCAATCTGTGCTTTGGACAATACATTAGTGGAAAGTAACAGTACATTTCCTGATCCTACTTTGTTATTAATTAAAGTCACTGAATACAGTGTAATAGACAGCAGTAAAAAGTTAGAAATTGACATATCTCTGTGCAACTAATTTCCTCCAGGGTTTTACAGAGAAGATCTTGTACCCCTAGGAAGCTGAGAGATAATTTTTTTCATCTGGGGACAAATAATTCAGGAGCAACTGCTACCTAAAATGGAGGCACTAGTACAACAGATAGGAAGAGGCTCTGCCATTCCTTCAACATGATTTCTTCCATGCTCCATATCTCTGGCGGCAAGAGCATTACAACTCAGTTTTCAGTCTATCAGCTAACATTGTTTTAAGGCAGTCCTTAGAGTGATCCATCATGGCTATCGCAGCTATGTCTTTCAGCAGATACCAGGGCTATCCTCCAGTGTAGCACTGCATACAGAATGGGAATCAGACACAGCATGAATCTTAGACAAATATGAAGAAGCTATTCTAAGAGGCAGCCATAGAGGGCAGGTGGTGAGACTTACTCCAGATCCACCACCATCTTGTCCATGCTTTGAAGTGACCACATTAATTTATTTAATGGAAAGGCCAGCCTGCTTTGGGATACTCTAGGGGTTGGGGAAGGAGGGGGCAGAACTAGGATTGGGCAACACGAGAACCAAAAATTGCCATGGCCATTCCTTTACTTAATCCTTATTTTTGTCATCTTCATCTTTCTCTTTTTCTGTTTTATTTTCAGTTCTTCTTGCCCAGTAGGATCAGCTCAAAGCATATGCTGTCCACAACAAACTCCAAGATGGTGTTTTCTTTTTCACGTTCAAAAGTCATCTAGACCAATACAATAATGTAATTTTATATTAAAACTAGCAGTGGATCATTGATCACCATTACACCTGAGATGACTTGCTTAAGTAGTATATGGACTGCATTACATACATAGGTCCAGCTATTACTGATTGAAATTTCTTATTTACTATTTGCCGTATTCTTCCAAAGGCAGGGCAGGTCTGCTACACTGCCCTAGGTGGAGAAGGGATAGTTCTTGCTAGAAGTCTGAATTGCTTATTGTGGTACGTGAGAGTAAAATTATGTTATTTTTGGTACAATTGTAGCATCTAACCCACAGCCCTATTGAAAATTTATGAATATTTTTAAAGATGATAATTCTGTGGGAGTCCAAGCATGGACTAAAGAACTAGAATCTTTGATAATGCTCCATCACTGGCTTCTTCACTTTAAAAATTTTAAATGTTATCAGTACTTTGGAGATTCAAGTTGATTTATCAGAAATTGTATTTAGAATGTATTTGACTCCTAAATAATGTGCTTGAAAGGTTGGTCATCAAATTGTTTTTGTTAGAAGTGTAAAAAATATGAGGTTTCATTGAGTCATACGATTTGGTTATGTGATTATCTGGTATCCTTTTAGAATGATGTTTTAATGTATATATATTTATGGGAAAATCTTTAAACTGAACATGTTGAATTATATACCAAAGTTTTGGATTCTGACTCTTTCTCAGGAATTATGTTGATGGAGATTCTCAGTCAATCAGGTAGAGTTGTCCTGAGATTGAATCATGATTCAGCTTCCAGATTCAGGAATTATGGTTATACCAAACATGAGAGGTAGCTAAAAGTATTATATTAAAAAGTTGGAAAAATGTTATTATTCCAGATATTAAGGAATGGCTTTTGTAAATATGTGACCTATCTGTTTTCAAAAAGATAGTATTTTCTACTAATCAAATAATGAAGCAATATACTATTTTGGCAGAGATTTTGTTATATTTTACAATAATATTTTGTATTAATTGTATTAGATTATGGTTAATTAGTGAGTCAGTAACTATTGATAAATTTAATATATAAGGTAGTTTTTCTTTCTTTTCTTTTTTTAGTTTGCTTTTTTAAACCTTTTCTGTTTTTCAGTTTCTATTACTTTTTATTTAAGTTTAAATACAGTTTCATTTATTTGTGTTTTTAATATATTTAGTGTTGTATCAATATCTTGTATTTTGAAAAACAAAATACATTTTTAAAACCTCATTCACAGCCCTTAGAAATTGGCTGGAGAATTCTGGGGAATTCTACTTGGATGGAAATTCTGGGAACTGAAGTCCACATATCTTCAAGTTGTCAAGGCTGAGAAACATTGCTCTAGACACTTTCCTATGAAACTGTGATTATAATGATTGCATAATGATATATGATGAAAAGAAAGAAAAGGAGGGAAGGAAGAAAATATTTACTTTTGAAAAGTGGTTGTTTTAAAATGAGAGAGTGTTATTCATTAATGTTATGCCTGAGGTCTCACAGTCATAGTATTGCCCAACTTTCATCATCCAGCTAGCATGATATGCAATCAGGTGTGATGGGAATGCAATCCAGAAAACATCTACAGAGTCTGCTTTAAAGATGCGCTTAGGGGACGTGGTGGCCAAGCATTTAACTTGCTGGACTTGTTGGCCAGAAGGTCAGCAGCTCAATTTGAGACCTAAGTGCCTCTATGTATTGGAGTGAGCTCCTATTACTTGCCCCAGCTCTTGCCAACCCAGCAGTTTGAAAGCATATAAAAATGCAAACAGATAAATAAATAGATACCACCTTCGGTGTGAAAGGTAACAGTGTTCTGTGTTCCTTGGCATATAGTCATGCTGGCCACACAACCATGGAAGTGTCTTCGGACAAATGCTGGCCCCCTCAGCTGTGAATTAGAGATGAGCATCGTCCCCTAGAATTGGCCACGATTGGCAAGGGAAATGTTTACCCGTTTTTTACAGGACATTTAGAAAGATTTCAATTCATCTATTAATCAGCTAGAAGGACAAGTCACCTTTCACAATTCCCTGACTCTATGAGTCTATTATAAATAAAATTAAAAAATTCAAAACCATTGCATTGGTTCCCAATTAAATATAGCAAACTGCAAAAAGAGTTGTTTTAATACATGAACTGATTTCTATTATATCCAAATAAGAACTGAATAAAAAGTGCCTTCAGTAATCTCTAGTCAAACAACCATTAATTTCTAAGGGGATAAAGTTCTAAAAGTCTTAGCCATCACTGAAAAGACCTAAAAAAATCCTCAGTTGTGTGTAAGGCAATTATTTCTTTCTGGTTATTCCCTACAAGCATCTAAATAAAACTCCTGTTATAAATCGTAATACTTCTATTACATGGAGAGTGAGGAGAATAGCATTCTCTTATCTAGAGAACCATTATGGGAAAAAGATTTTGGGAGTTAAATTTGGAGGGTATCCAGGTTGGAAGGTCAGTTTGTCTTAATTATCTTTGGAAATGTGTACTCTAATATACAGCAAACATTAGAATAATAAGGAGGGGAGTGGGAGAGAGAGGGAGAGGGAGAGAGGGAGGGAGGAGTTACATGAATACCTGGACAAAAAGAAATATGGGATATGCTGTATTGTCAATGTTGCAGATACAGAATAGGAGGTAGCGATGTAATTAGCAATGACTTTATTTAATAAATGCCTATATATTAACATCGATTAACAGGACAATTATGGAGATTGGGAGTGGGATGGGAAAATTGGTACTTCCCAAAAACTGCAGTTAATACTTTGTAAGCTTGGAATTAGTGATTTATTAATAATGGGAATAATGGAAGAGTGACATTATCTAGACAGATTACAGATGGCTGGGAAAAGACATCATCTGCAATTGCTCTTTTATTTATAATTATTTTTATATCTTCCTTAAATATTATATCTAATAGAATGGGGAAACAATGTTTAGCAAAGAAATCAAGCAATATTAATTTATGAATTATATTCCTTTGTTAAATTGGCTTCAGTAACTCAAGGAATGAACAACTGTTGATTCTATACCATTCAGAAATTCCATCTGGGTTTAAAATATCTAAAACCTGGAAGAAAATGCATGTTTTCTGAATATGAATATGAATCAGATTTGTATTGTGTTCTCAAAAGATATAGACTATGTTTTCTATATTTGACTCTTGAGCTGAAAGATTTGTTGGGTTGTGCTGTGTTTTTTTCACACACACACAAAAAAAACTGGTAGTCTCTAGCTTGACAAAAACTGCAACATCTGTCACACTCAACCAGCCTGGAAATAATTGGAAAATTGAGATTAGGCATAGGACATCTCTTCCTCTGAAGGATTTTACAAATAGTTCACACGCTTTAGAGAATACCAAAAGGAAATCTCAAACCAATTTTTTTACACTTCCCTGAATGAAGTCTTCACAGCTTCAAGAGTAGCAATTAGAGTACTTTGTAAATGAGATTTTTCTTTCAAACATTTTTTCACTTGTAGTTTTCATTTTGTGGAAGAAATAGCTACAGACAGGACTTATTCCAACTGTCAAGGGGGGTTGATTATGATTTTAAGAGTTTTCTGTAAATCTGCTTTTATTTTCAAATCAGTAACAAAAATATCTTTCCCAAGTCCCATTATTATGATGTAACTGAATTTCTAATAACGCTAGAATGTTATTTTGAAGGTTAGAAGATGTTCCAGTTAATGATAAAATAAATAGTAAATGCTTGTGTAATGCTAGAACGGATGTCCCAATAATTTCATGATAATTTACCAGCCAGGTTTCTAACACCCTGCCCCACCCCCGTCTTAAGGAAGAAATTACTTTCACAGTCATAACTTTCAAAGAGCATGCTCTGCAGATACGCACTTAAGATTCCAGTGCCACTGAAGCTGAAGTTCTTAAACCATCCTAGGTTAAAGCTAGATAACCTCACTAGCTAGGTTCACAGTGTTATACAATATAGTATTCTAGCCTCAGCAAAATGAGGTTGGTTTATTTGTGGCTCAGTGTATTGCGAGAACTGTCAACTCTCCTATTGAATTCAGTCATCATGTTAAGCCAAAATATAATTTATTTTATTGGGCATAAAACTATGACATATTATTGAAGACAACAATGATATTTTGATAATTTGTATTTGATGTTAAATGGAACCAGTCTGTCAGCCCCCTACATTAAGTCCCTGAATACATTGGGTGGATTTTGGACACAGAACTGGCTAGTGTAGATACAGATACTTTTATTGACCGAGCATGATTAGACATACAAGGATTTTGACTACAAAAGGGATAATCTTTAAGGTTGTAGCTTATGTTGCCTATCCTATATATTACAGAGGATCAACCTTTGGGACTGCATTCATTTTTCTATTATTTATGGCTGCGAGAGCCATAAGCCAAGCCATGTCAGATGTGCCAAGCCAGTTTTGTTTTTAATTTTATTTGGCAGAGAGCAGGGGTTTCTAACCCTTTCTGGAAACTTTATTCGGCACAGAAAGTTTTCTATTACATTTTCAGATGAAAATCTGAAGAGAGGGCTGGTGCCACAAATTCTGGAAGGGTGGGGCCTAAAACTACCAAAAGAGCTGGGGCTGCATATGACTCCTGGGCTGAGATTACTTGTCCCTTCTGTATATGTAGACATATGTATATGGAGGAATGGATACTTTTGTCATAAAAAAAAAACTGCCCACAGAGACAGTTCAGAGGAAAGATGTGGCTTTCCTAAATATTAAATATACTAATATTTAGAAGGACAAAAGTGAAGTACCATGAGGACTTAACATGTTTGGAAGGTACAGATGCGAACTGCTGGCAGAGAGGAAGAACAGAAGTCCAAGCACCATGGGCGTGGTATATTACAGGAGAAGGCAAAGTTGGTGAGCAAAGTTGGTTAGTATCCCAGACAGGGACCCTCTAAACTCAAGTTAGTGTTGCAGATTCCCAATTTTATATATTTTCTCTGTCTTCCTTCTTTCCATACTAATTTTAATTTTGCATTACACTGTTAATTCTACTTTCTGATGTGTGTATATTCTTTTTAATTTGACAAAACAAATTATATAATAAATATATCTCTGCTGAACTGATATTAAGTTGTTTTTCCCAGTCCTGCCATTGAAGCAGCTCTAAATTCAGTAAGTATCTCTCTAACCATTGGCACCAGCCCCATTCACCTTCTTCCTTGCAGTTGCCTCTGCTGGAATGAGGCCTCTTCCTCTCAGTCCTCTGCTGGATTGAGGCCTCTGACCTAGGTTTCTTCTAGTCCTAGGTATACCTGCAACAGAGATAAAACTCCTGCTTTATTTAATAGTTCTCATTCCTGAGTAAGAGATAGATTTTAGGGAGTGTTGGAGGAGGAGGAAGAGAAAGAAAAGGAAGAGTGAGGGTGGGATGAGGGTGAATCATCTTTCTTTTAGTAACTTTCTCTCCATATTCAATTCAATTAACACTAATTATGCATCAGATAAACCTCTGATATATTGGCTATGATACTGCCACTGTGCTCCACATTGGATCAGTCCAAAGTAGCGCAGAACAGAACATTTCACTTAATTTTGCTTTTGAAAGACAGCTAGAAAAAGCATAATCCAAATCCTCACCTACTTTCCAGGTGGGTTAGGCAACAGCTTTCCATTTCCTTTATCTGCAAGAAATGAAGTTGCCATCCAATACAGCAAGACTGTACCAAGCTGAAGAAGCTAATTATGCATAGTTCTTGAAAGAGAAATACTTAGAATGACTAATCTATTTTTTAAGAACATAAGATTAAAACTTTTTCTGGTCTAGCTTTTTGACTGGGGCCTTGTTCAGAATTAAAATTTTAAATTCTCAGGCTAGATAGGAGAAATTTGAGGACTGACATGACATTTTTTATTTGCATGCTGGATTCCAAAGTAGGTCATGAAATCTGCTAGGAAGGAAGGAAGGGAGGGAGGGAGGGAGGGTGTTAAATGTTAACAATTTAACATTTCAGAAAAATACAGTAATCAGGTGCCATTTAAGTTTTTCAGATTTGCTTTTCTTGGACACCTGTGATGATATCTGTAATGGGGAGACTTCTGAAAACAGAAGAGAAATAGTGAAGAGATGGAAAATCTACCACAGAATGTAGCCAATTATTTTTAGCCAATTATTTTTAAAATGATCTGGGGACATATTAATATTAATGCAATGTTCCTTTGTCAGACTGAAATGGAAAGTGTAATAAAATAACATCTTTTGCATACATGTTAGAAGCAAGGGAACCTGGGATGCTCCAGATGTTTGGACAACCCTTTGCTTTAGCATTGGTTCTGCTGGCTGGGATTGATGGGAACATCTGCAAGGTTTGACTACTCCTCCCTCACATTCATCAATGGCTCTCTCAAACTGAATAAGTGAATTAGAAATACTTATTATATTTGACAGCAGCAGCAGTGGGAAACATTTCACCAGCTGCCATG
Organism: Acrochordus granulatus; assembly: GCA_032468055.1. NCBI lineage: Eukaryota > Metazoa > Chordata > Lepidosauria > Squamata > Acrochordidae > Acrochordus > Acrochordus granulatus. Next base: position 141,046 of record JANHZU010000491.1, read on the forward strand.
GAAAAGGCATGAGCAGATTTCAGTTCTGTTTGGTTTATTCACTAGTTGATTTTGTTGCAACTTCATCTGTACCAACTGCAGCCAAGGAAATGTGCTTGTATCACAAAGTGGAGCACAGACTTTGCTCTGCATACTTCATACTTCATACTTCAGAATTTTTCACACAAACACATGCTTACGTACACATAGGCATAAGTGCAAGCTTCACTTCAGGATGCTCAAATGTTCTTCTTTTCAGCAATACAAATTAGTCCTGAAGGGAAAAGGGTTTTTTTTTAATATCTTGTTAAATAACTGAGTTGCAGAACAAATAATCCAAAAAATCTCAGATCTACATTCTGTTTATCCTTTATCCCAGACACTAGATCTAGTTGGAGCATTATTTCTTGGAATTTCAACCACAAAAACTAAAAAAAATCCCTTAGAACTCATGAGAATTTCTGGTACCAACTGTTCGGGCGCAGTTACAAACAAAAATACTTAAATACTGTAATACAAAAATTTGGGGCTTATTTCGGAGTAAATCTGAAAAGAACGCTCTCAACTCTCTGCAAATTTATTCCGAAATTAGCTGTCGGCATCAGTCCGCGAGGCCTTCAGCGCAAAGTTGTAATTGGTCTATAAATTCTGCAGGCAGGGAAAAGCGCAGTGTTTGCCTGACTTCGGCGCAGCAACAATCCAATGTCTTTGGGCAGTGAGGACATGTTTTCACTCATGACAGGTACTACTTCACTTTGAATTCAAAATGCGGCCTATGAGCTCCTTCTTGTGTGTCTACAAAGCTCATTCTGTGGCCCTGAATCTTGAATGTCAGCCCTGATACCCTACGCAGAAAGTGCACTGCTGCTGCTCACAGAAAAATGAAGGACTGTCATGTACCTTGGCTACACTTGGCGCAGGATTTCTTATCGCTTTTTTTGCTCTTGAACATTAATTCATAGGGCTTTAGAGATTGGTTTGCCCTGCGAGGAGAGCCAGCAGTTGAAATGCGGGTGGTGTAAATGAGGACATGAGGATTTGCGGCAAAATGCTTTTTAAAAGTCTTTTTAAGGTGCTGTCCTAAATTTTACTTATCCAAAGGAAGAGGGGAGAACGTAAGAACCTTGATTTCAGTTCAGGTGGGTGGGATTATAGACTTCCCTCCCCTACAGCAGCTCTAAGATTTATCTGGTGGTTGCTGTGGCTCTATTTGCTGAATAAGAAAGAAGGGATGGAAAAATGAATTAAGAAATTAAATTTAAATTGATTACTTTGGGAAAGAATATGGAGGCTGCTGTAATTTCCTAGGAAAGAAGCGTACTGTATTGGAGCGCAGGGGATAGCTTGATATAAAGACTTTCCATGAAAAATTGCAAGCTATGATCCTATCCACCCTCCACACACACACCACTCCAGCTCAACAGAGGCAGATACACAAACTTAAACCAAATGGCTAGGGGTACATGGACCTCCCAGATCTGGGAATCTTCATCTCTTGTTCTCAGCCGGCTTGCACTTCTCCAGATGAAACTAGTGCACAGGTTGGGACTCTCAGCGCAAAGAGCAGATAAGAACTGTAGCCAGGAAGACCTCCACTCAGATTCATGCTGTGTGCCATTCCTTGAGTCTTTTCTCTTAGTCATTTATATCTTGGCTTCCTATGGACTACTGAGATGTAGTTTTTGGGGGGCTACCCTTCATTTGGGAACTGAGTTGGGACAGAAGGAGGCAATTATGGACATGCCCATGTAACACCTCTGCTTCATGAATTCTATTCTTTCCAGTAGATTTGGTGCATTTCAGGGTGCCAGGTATCACCGACAAATGGCCTAATTATTTAAGAACTGTCTCTTTCTGTTGTTTCTGCCCATTCTGTCGTGCTGAGTTGACATGCTTTTTAAAAAATCCCAATGATGGGACTTGTCCTCTGGAACCACACCTCCCCAAATTTTTCTCCTTCAATGAGCCTTGAAGACCTGGCTCTTTCCTCAAGCTTAGATTATATGTTTCCTTTGTGAAAGGTTCTTCTATCTGCTCCACAGAATGACCACCATTCTTTTCTATTGTCCAGTATTTATAATATCTATACAATCTAGAGTCATTGAGAAGCTGGGCAGCTTTAGAAATAAATACCTACATTCACTGCCCCACCTGAGACAGTGCCACACTCCAGACATGATTTTCTTGTCGGAGCAATGGCAAGGTGAATTAGAAGGAGAACTTTTGTTGTCCCTCTTGTCATGGTCTGATCATGCCCTGGTGTCTTTGAGATTCTCTTATACCACCTCCCTCTGCAGGGAGGTGGGACCCATGCAAGTGGTCCGTCCTCAGTGCCTAATGAACTTTGAGGGGTGGGTTTCAGAGGGAACTGGGGGATGTCCCAAGAGCATTACTGCATGGTCCTGTTGAACCCTTGGTTGCGTCTTGGAATCGGAAGGCGACCGAGGATTTGGACAGGATCGTGCCTATGCGGCCTCTCTCCATCCAGCGCTTGCGACACTCTCTGTGGTTCATGGAAGAGTTACGGGGGCTGAAAAGGGTGAAGAGATGCCTGGAGCATCGCTGGTGGAAGATGAGGGAAGAATCCAATCGGACACAACTTAGAGCTGCTATTGAAGTTTATCTTGTGGCGATCAGGGCAGCGAAACAGGATTATTTGTCTGCCCTTATTGCATCTTCAGAGTGCCGTCCATTGGCTCTGTTGAGGGTCACCCACTCCCTTCTAGGTAGGGCGGAGCTGACGGTCCTTCAGGGCTGCGCAGAAGAATTTGTGGAGCACCTGTCAGATAAAGTCACTCAGATTCGTTCCAGTTGGACGCTGATTGCGAGGTAGAGTCAGTGGAGAAGCCGAGGGAGGAGTCTTGCCCAGTAATCTGGGAGCAATTCGATTCTGTTGTTCCTGAGGAAGTGGACAGGGTCAGTGTGACCACTTGCCAGTTCGATCCTTGTCCCTCCTGGTAAGTGAAAGCCTCCAGGGAGGTGACTAGCAAGTGGGTCCATGCATTGATTAATTCCTCACTGCAACGGGTTTTTTCCAGGACCTTTTAAAAGAGGCCCTGGTTCGCCCTCTGTTAAAAAAACCAAAGTTGGACTCTACCTGCTTGGATAATTATCGGCTAGTCTCCCACCTGCCTTTTTTGGGCAAGGTGGTTGAGAAAATGGTTGCCTGGCAGCTGCAGAGGATCTTGGAGGAAATGGATTTTCTGGATCCTCTTCAGTCTGGGTTCAGGCCCGGTCATGGGACAGAGACAGTATTAGTTGCTCTTGTGGATGATTTCTGGCGAGAGTGGGATGGAGGTAGTGCGTCCATCCTAGCTCTCCTTGACCTCTCAGTGGCTTTCAATACCATCAACCACGGTATCCTGTTGAGTCGGCTGTGGGGGCTGGGGCTGGGTGGTGCAGTTTTGCGCTGGTTCGGCTCCTTTCTCTGTGGCCAGTCCCAATCGGTGTTAATA